>JAANSN010000381.1:0-62305 GCA_036850665.1 Dicranocentrus wangi | reverse complement strand
TTAAAGCTGCCCACAGGGGCAAACAATAATAAAAAAAATAAGGAATAATGATCCATTTTTCTGCAGCAGGCATAGGAATTGTTTGGTAAATTCCTGAATGAGAAATCAAGTTATGAGGCATAACTTTCTTGTAGCTGCCACACAACTCCCGATATAATATATCATCTTACTGGTATGGCGTAGTAGTAGTAAGTATTTAGGAACAAGATATTATTTTATTTTTTTTCGTAGTCTGGTTCACATATTGAGAGAGTGAGGATTTGAGGATGTGAAATGAAAAAATGCTTCCATTTCGTCGAGGTCTGATAATTTTTTTTCTTCTCAAATGGATATTATTAAATAATGCCTATATCAAAACCAGCGTTTGAGCAACCACATAATATTCGGCGGATCTTTGATACCTGTCAAGAGAGATGCAAGAGAATAAAAAAAAACAAAAAAAACTTGGGGGTATGAGCAATTGATAGAGGATAATACCTTGCGCACTTTGTTGATACATGTATGTAACATAATACGCGAGGATGCTATCTCTCTGAGTGAGTGGATACTTTGGTGGTCTTAAAAATTAAAAAAAAAAACTTTTTTCCCTCAACTGTCCATCCGATCGTCGTCGTATCCCTTTGAGTGGACGTTTTTTTAGGAAGAAGCAAATAATCTATCTGCGCTACTGGTAAATATATTGACAGGGGTAAATTTTGCGATTGTGTAATGTTGTTGCTGTTCTGTTGGAGGAAAATCCCGAAAATAATTAGGACCCGAATGAAATTGAAGGACCTGACTGAGAGAGGCAAAAAAAGCCAGAGTAAGGCGAGCAGTGCGTAAGGCGCTACCCCACACTACCAGCCAGAGCCATTTTCGCAGACAAAAAAGGAAAAACCTGATTGTAAACACGTTATCGGGGAAAATGTGAAATATTATGGGCTAAAATTGATGTATGATTTTTAAAATGTTGATTTGTTTTGTTTTTTTTATAAATCTTGTTCCCGTTTCCCCGTCAACATTTCAAAATAAAATTCACATGAAAGCTTAAAAATATTATTATTATATATTTTGGGCTTAAATAAGTTGGTAATAATAATGTAATGTAGTAGTAGTAGTAGTAGTAGTAGTAGGCAACCTTAGCCTAACCATTTTTTTTCTTCTTCTTCTTCTTCTTCTCTTTCTTCTTTCTTGTTGTTTTCTTTTTATTTTTCGACTAAAAAATTTTTGTTTAGTTACTTAGTTTACTTACTTTTAGCTACGCGCTTACATACATACGGTACGTGCACCCCCTTGTTTATGATCATCATCAACATCATCTCTTTGTTTTTCCTTTTTCTTTGGCGATATGATGAGTGAATGCATCGGGCAGGCAGGGCGGAGTGTAACGACGGTTTTTGTAGTTTTGTTGTAGTTGTTGCAGTAGTAGTACTGTGCCGTGTAAATATCTGAAATGCATCTGATAACCCGGTCGGTCCGTAATCCTGTCTGACTTTTTTAATGATGGCTTCAAGACGAGCAAATAACTCTTAACGAAAGAAGAAGAAGAAGAAGAGAAGTAGCGAACTTGATCTATATTAGGTACGTATATTCACATAATATGTCTTGTTTTATCGTGGTGAATGGAGTAGCGTATTGTGTAGTCATCATAATGATATAGGTTCATGCAATTTTCGCAGCTGCTCATACCCCCATGCCCTTCGCTCATCATCATCATGATCATCATCATCGCATCGTCGTGGTTTTTTAATCCTAAAGACACTCACCGTCTTGAGCTCTTTCCCTTAATTCGTGATTTTCGAAAGGAGGAACAAAAATAAAATTTTAGTGTGAGCCAAACATTATATATTATTATTATTACGTATTGTTTAGGTCAGTCTCTCTCTGGTCAGTTTTTGTTGGATCTCAGGAGGCAGGGTGAAACTTTGCAAGAGGACCGGGCGATTGATATATAAGTATATATAGATATATTTTGGGCCAGTTTTAAAAGTTAATTAAAAAAAAAATATATCAAAGCATTTTTTAGCATCGCGAGCAAGTATAATAGTCCGCCGTTCAATTTTCGATGTTCATCAATTGTGCATTTTTAAATGGAGGATATGGAGGGCCATGGCCAGTGTGACGAGTTTTTAAGAGTGTATTAAAGTGGCGTTTCTCTGGAATGTTTTACAATCGTGTTATTATGAAATCTTTGACAAGAGCAATCAACACATGAACCAGAGGGGCGAGCAGTGCCAAGCCAAACGGGGTTACCTCCGTCGGATTTGTTCAATCAGACGTGTATATATATATATACACTGACACTGACTGATGATAGTGAGAGCTCTATCTCCACTGAGAATGCAGCAGTTCTCCGTGATAAAGAAAAAAAATGTGCACGATTTTTTGGTGAAACAAGGAACTCGTGTGACTAAAAAAGTCATCATATCTACTACCAAATGGAAGCTTTCTTCAATTTAAAAGGTGGTCTTTTTACTTTTGGATTATCTGAAAACTTCTTATCAAGGAGGGGGAGGGGGGCAGATAAAGAGTGTTAAAGATTTAGTTGGGTTTCTAGGTTGATTTTTATGCAGTTCCAAAAAAAAGCATACTCCCAAAAGGTGTGTGGATGAACAGCTACTAGAGAAAAATGCTTAGCTTCATCATTAAATTTATCCACACGCCACGAAAATGGTTTTTTAGTCATGTTTTCAGTTTTCCCTATCATTCTACGAAATGATTTCTCTTTTTCCCCAAAAAAAAAAGATTATTGTTGTCTGAACAAGTGTCGATGTCCGAGGTGGAGTTGGATGAGTGCTGATGATGAACACAGATTTTAGATTCTCCATCCGATACTACTAATAATGATGTAGAGGCTCTTGTGCAGATTGATTTAGACCAGGTTGATGATAGTCCACTTCTGGTAATTGAATATCCTGTAGATTATAATCGAAACCAAATACAATACTAAAAAAAATTGAGATTATGGAGTACACAGAACCACAAGAGGGGAAAATCCAATTGCCAATTTTCTGTTCTCTCTCTCTCTCTCTCTATTTAAAGGGGTGTAGATTACGAGGGGTCCTGGGGTTGAGTATGTATTAAATGGGAAAATAATAAAACTAATAAAATTCAATTATCCCTGTGATTCTCGCTTGCGTCGAGAAAGGCGAACACAAAGTTGTGTTCACTTAGCGTAGATATTTATCTGTGTAGGTTTGAGAGTAGGAAATGATTAGAAACAAAATGAATGAAAATTGGAGAGGAAACTCGGAAAGTCAATGACTTAATAATAAATGGAAAAATGCTATATATCCACAAGTTTGCCAGAGAGAGAGAGAGAGAGAGAGAGAGAGAGAGAGAGAGAGAGAGAGTCCTCAAGATCAGACGGATTTTTTTTGTCGATCCACTGACATCATAATGTTATTGTGGCATTTTACCAGGTTTCTGCGTAAATATTTGACGCGATTAGTGCCAAAATGTAGAAAGCATTGAGCCAAGTTGTTGAGCAGGGAGTCATTTGAATGAATATAAAAAAGTAGTCACAATATGTAATCTTTGGCAGGATACTTTCATTCACAGATTTTTTGGGCGACTACAGCCGATATGGAGTCTGGCATCAGATACAAGTTTTTACAAAAAAAATACATATGCTATTTTGTTATATATCTGGGTGTTGTTGTTGCAACAGTGGCTATTATAGCACAAAGAGGATTTCCAAATTCCAGAAAGATTCGTGGCTTGATTAGCCCATCTTCTTCTTCTTCTTCTTTTATTTTGTAAATCCTTATATATTATTCTTCAGTATTTTTTTGTTCTTCTGGCTTCAGCCCCTCCACTATCATCTGGTTGGCGAGGGGTCATCAGAAGTTTTGCCAGAAGTCTGTTCCAAGAACAGTCGTGTGTTTGCCACCTTTTTCTGAGAGAGAACGTGTTACACGTTTTTCATAGGAAAAAAACTGTTGTACAGGGTCAAGGTCTTTGTGCCGCTGTCTCTTGATGCAACAGTACCGAAGTTGCCAATATTTGAAAGGGTTTGAGAGCAACTTTCACTTCCTTCTTTACTATGACACCAGTTGGTTGGTGGTGATGTTGGCTTCATGTCAACCTGTGGATTTTTTTTTACTAACACAAAACCTCAAACAAGATGTGTATCGAGGAAATGCGGCCTCCACCACCGGCGCATGATTACATAATAAACTGCTTGTAAACACACTACCGCCTGCTTTGGGATAACATCATGCATCCTCTTTTACAAAAAAAAAGCGTTACAACTGAAAAGCGTTTAAAAACGTACTTTTTTAATTATATTAATAGTATTTTAATATTTTAAATTAAACATCATTTTTTTCACATAACCCCAACAATCCCCATTACCTACTTATCATTATTATTATATTATTGTTATATTGTATGCTTTTTTATGGGTACCATAGCGCAGCAGCGACCCTAATTAGCTAATACACAGTTAACCATATTATTTTTTTCCGTAGAAAAGTGCAATTATGCAATATTTTTTATACCACTTTCCGCTTTCGTCATTTTCCCCTTGGCACTCAACGCAGCAGCTCTTCCTCTCTGCCCGTTGTTCCGGTAGATTTCCGTAGGTACCCATTTTGCAACGGCTACATGACCTATCTGGAATCATTTATCTGTAAATTAAAAAGCCTGTATTTAGCCCTCTGACGAGAAAAAAAATACACGCCGACGCTCCTGCTTATTGCTTGCATTGCATTGCAGTAGAGTAAATCGTGCTGCTGTGTGCATTTTTACTTTCTTACATTTTTTATTATCATTTCATCATCCATTCATTCATCATTAGTATTTATTCTTGGTTTTAGCCCGACCCCCGGTTCATTTAACGTGAGTGATGGAGGCACAACTGGAAAGTGTGATTAATCGAGCAGCGTCTAATCTATATACCATCTAAATACCAATCCCTTATACAACTTCAATTATTTTAACCCCAATTAATGTCCTTACTTACGCTTATTTCTATACAGCAGCAGAAACAAACTTATTGTAACCCCACTCCATACATAATATTCATAATATTTTTAAAAAATCTACACAGAGTGCACACTCAAGTATAAAAAATATATATTCCCTATGTGCATTTGTAATACATTCGTCGAAACCATTTATTTCCTTCTGAAACAACTTAATTTTCGTCTCAGGAAATCCGCCGCGAAGTCTTATTCTTTTTGTGTATCAGCGTTTGCTTGGACACGCTTTAAAGAGCTTAATTAAAACGCACGGGTCTTTACGATAGCGATCGCTATTTCCTCTATCAGCACATCTAAACATAAAAATGTGTATACCTACATCTGGTTATTATTTCAGCGCAAAATCCCCAATCCCATTCATTCTATATATTATTATATTGTATTATGTATTCTTTATAAATGCTAAATGAAATGGTGATACACGATACCCGTATTTAAAACAGAGCATTTTCCTTTGCTACTACATACTAACGAAAATAATAATATCTCTTCCGGAAATTAAGGGTTTGGTTGGTGGTAGTGTACCTCCTCTGTGTAACAATTTTTTTTACACAAAGTGTTTTTTGAATCAGTTGGTGTGTGAAACAATTTGAGAATTATATGGAAATGGGTATGTTTTATCTTGTATTCAGATTTCTACACATCAACCCCCACACAACTCTCCAAACAGTCAAAAACTTTGAATGAATTCTCTCTACCACCGCAAAAGCGCATCACATCAAAAGGATGTATATATCAAATTCAGGGGAAAATTATATATTTTGCTAGTTATTAACCCTTCACAAGGTATAGTTACATTGGATAAAAGTATAGGTATTAGTTGTATTTGCGAAGGTAAAAACCATCAGGGGGAAATGTTGAACCGCACACATGCACTAAACTAAACTTTAAGCATGCTGCAGCGCTAAAAAACATATTATACTTGTATTGTTGAGTCACACATATTTTTTTATATGATTTTTACCCCCAAGACTATCCAATTTTTTTTTTCGTATTCCAGTGTTGGTTGTGTATCCTTTTTCTGCAACAAGTGGGGATTTACTTGGAGATCTCTAATCCCTGTAATTATAACATGCTATTTTATTGATTTGTTTTCAGACCCAACTAAACGTCAAAGAGGAGGCAGTCCTCGGAGGATATCAAACTGACAGAAACAAGATTGGCGTGCAAATGTCTAAAGAGAGCATCGTCATCATCAGGATGAGCGGAGGCTTATAAAACCATCCAAGAAATATAATGTTGGCGATTTAATAGTAGTAAAACTGGGATTTGTTTTTAGTCCTGACCCTTTTTTGTGTTACGAAAACAAAAACAACTCTTCATTCATCAGTAGAGTGAAGCCGCACTGAATCACCACCACCACCACCATTATCAACTACTGGTGGTGAGCAATAAGGAGGATTTATATTTTTTTTCGTTTCTGGTACGGTTTACTTGGCCATTCACACGACTAGCACGTCAACGACAGAAAGGAGCAGTGTACACGTCGCTTGCCATCATCGCCTGCAGACTCGACCAAGGATTTTGCTGGTGCTGTGGAGGGCTCATCCATCAGTCTGCTGCCAATGGGTTTGGTAAGTGATTCCTGAGGATTTTGCCTTTTTTTTGATAATTTATTCGCTCTACAAGAGTGGTAGTAGTAGTAGTCATGGTGTCTTCTGCGGTAGCAATGTACAGGAGCCTCGGGAACAGCCCACTCTTTGCTACCTATATTTAAAAATACGAGGTTCACTCCCAACCAGGGAGATTTACTTGCTTTACCAAAGTCAGCAGAGTCGCATACTACATTATACCTACTGCCGACTACTTATTTACTACTACTTTGTTTTGGAGGATTGCAGTTCTGTTTGCACTCCTGCCTGCCTGCCTGCCTGGTGGTGGTACACTTATTACATGGTACAGGTTTGCGTTTAAAAGGCTTGATAGTCTAAACTTTTTTGGAGGAAAAACAAAAGGAGCATGCAGTGAAGCTCTTCTCTGCCTTGTACTACTACTACATACTATGTAGTAGTACTACCACCCCGTCATCCCCATGAATGTAATGAACCGAGAGGTTGAAGTTTAGCAGCATTTATTATACTCAAACTCGCCATCATCAATTTCCATAAAGCTTGTATGAGAGACGGGGAAAAAGACTTTAAAGTATGCAAAACACAACGAAAAGGTTTGTCAGAGAGGGATTTATTGCTTCGAACTTGTTTTTAGATTGGATTGAGCCATACCTCCTACCAGCGTCAATATACATTTTAATCCAGTAAACTACAGGCACGTAAAGATAAATGCTACTTGTTAGCTACGACGACGAACAACTTTGAAAATATAACATATCGTCGCGCTCGCGGAGCACAGGACATTAATATTTATGTATGTATTCCCATCATCATTACCTTCTGGACATGAAAGTTATCAAAGTGAAAAGTGGAAATTTTAACCAACTCTGCACAGGGGTCTCCTCTTTTTCGCAAACCAATTTCCATGGGATGATCCATCCAGCGCAGCGGAACGACGTACAACTCGTCGACAAATCATGGGTCTCGGGGTACAAGGCAGTCCTCGGCATGTTTATGTGGGCTTTTTGCAGAATTTTACAAGAAAACATGGCCCCTCTCTCGTCAGTCAGTTCTTCGTTCTACACATGGGCTTCGCTCTCCCGAGGGGAAAAATATATGTTTGCAGGTTTGCTCACCACCAACAACAACAAGACAAATATTGGTATTGGAGTCGAAAACATGATGATGTCCATGTCCCTGTAGCAGTCAGTTGAAACAATGTTGGGCTCAGAGAGATAGAGAGTCAGCAGGTTGGTTTCAAAAGTATTCTGAATCTTTGGACTGGTATCATTATCCTCCTCAGTAGCATTTACCGTCATGTTGTACTTTACCGGATAAATAATGGTGGTAACTCATGACATGCAACATGTCCCCAATCTCCATAATACATTTTTCTCTGGTACAGGAACAATACTAAACGTCAAGCCTGCACGAGACAAACGGGACTAACATGAGTGTTTAGCGAAAAATGTAAATTTTCCCAGTTTACCAAAAAGTCAATACAAATGGCAAAAAAGTGAGGAATTTTTTTTATTACAAGTTACCTTTTGGAAGCAATAAATCACTTTAAATTAATAACGCTCTGAGCAGCTCTCCGACGACTACTATACACACTATACCTGCTTGTTCTCTTCTCTTCTGGTCGAGTTGTCATCCAACGTATGCATGCGTCTGAAGAAAAGCAGAAGAGCCCGTGTTTGCAATATATCAAAAGAGGAAAAACCCATTTTCCATGATTTCCCCTCGACAAGCTTGCAATTTCGTGAAAACCTTTAATATTTCTTTGAAAAATTTGTATATGAAATGGGAAAACAAAAGTGTCAAGTTTCACATCAATGTACTACTACTACCACTACCACCACCCCATCACAAAAGTGAATATAACAAAATATTATTAGGAAAAAAAGTATTTTCATTCCGTGACTTGGAAAAGGGATATATATACGGTTACGGACGTTACGGTTATAGATTTGTGGGTTTGATAGTAGGTTCGTTGCCTATGTAACCGTACGTATGTTGGAAAAACTAAATTTTTCTTTTCTTTTTAAGTAAAAAAAACTTCAATTTTCATTGGGATGATTAAATCAGCAAAGGAAAAACGAGTCGTGAATTTTCACTACTCGCTCGCTATAGACACCATTTAACTCTGGCTCTCTGGCTTGTTTGATTATTGTTTATGATTGGTTTTGACAACATGAAAATTGATTTGCTGTTTACACACGGTGGTTGGTGTTTCCCCAGCCGTCTCCGGCCTTTTAGTGGACTCGCAAATACGGCGAGAAAGAGTATGAAAAAAAGAACGACGATGATGATGGTAAAAGCAATATATCTTTTACGTCTGAGTGGCAAATTTCTCTCATGATAAAACACATAATACAACTTTGATAGGCAATTGCTCAACCTGAGGCTTGAAAGATGTTATTTTTTTATTGAGAGGAGTGCATAAGCTTAACTGACATGTGTTTTTGACACATTGGAGTAAAGCTATAATTAGTGGATTGCCGACTAATATTTTGATTGTTTTCGTCAATTCTGAGAAATTTTAGGTACCGTAAAAACTCAAATAGAGAGTGGGAGGTGTATATTATATGATTACTCGTGTCTCTGTAACTGCCCATCCGTATGGTAGCTGCCCTGCATACAATCGTTGGGAATACAGGGACTAATATCGCGGATATTTTTTTGTGAGCGAGCCATCCTCCTATTACAAGTTTTACGGTGATGGTGGAAAAAAATAATATGCAACTGGTTGTAAAGCGTGTTTCACATTTCAGTTCCGCAGCTGATGATGATGACCTGCATGCAAAGATTTTTCATAAAGACCAAAGACCTTGGAATCAGGATTGTCTGTAATTTTAAATTAGTTGATGATTTCATCCGCATTATTTCATCTTTAGATTCCAATAAAAAATAAACGTCATGGTCCTTACTAAATCCTTCAATTTTTCTTCACAAAATCCTGCAATTCGTGCCACGACGAATTGTAAGGATATACGTATATATGCGAACCATTATTATTATTATTACTGTATAACAGCAATTTTCGGATTTGTTACAAATTTCCACATTTTTATTATCAATTAAGATTCGGGTTGCAGGTCCTCTGTGTTCCAACGGCAAATATTATGAGCCGGCCGACTGACAAATAAAAACCAACGCATTATTTTCCACCTCTCCTCCCAACTCGGTCCACTATACTACCAAGCAAGCAACCGAATAAAAAAGTCTCTCTCTCTAAATATCTCTATATATATGTATTACCTCCACATTTGAATAATCACCATAGTGCAATGAACGACAAAAACAATCTGCAATGATGTAGTAATTTTTTTTTCTTCGCATTCCATTTTTTCCCGTGTATAACTGCATGCGACTCACACATACCAGCATATTATTGCATGCATTTTAAATATGATCTTTCACCATTATTCCTCCGAGCAAAAAGTGCACAAAACAAGTAGTAAGAAAGAGTTGTCGCTCGTACATAACCACATAAACATTTTATGCTGATGCTCTCTACAAGTTATGACGACTCCCTGAAAGAAAAAAAAACGACCATTCTTTTTTTCTCTATATACCTCTCCCTCCGTATCTCTCTCCGTCCGTATACATACATTTTAGTTTGTTGCACATGTGGAGAGGTTGGACCTTTTTGCAAGAAAAAAAATTGAACTCGGCTTGATGATCCGGATTAATCAATTATGCAGATTACTCATGTTAATAACGTGATAAACACACCTGCACATTGGAGATAGAATGTGATAATGATTGTGTATATCCCCTTTTTCACTTTTTTCAACGTTACTCTCTCGCCATCGCCAACAACCACTAAACATTTGAGGAAAAGAAATTAGCTTTACTAATATCCATCAATTTTTTGATACATTGTTTCATGTGGGGATCCCATGTAAAAGGAAAATGTTTTTTTTTCTCGCAGAAAAAAAATCAGCAATCTTGATTTACATCTTGGCCCAACAGTGGTGGTTTTCTCCACGGGAAGGATGTTTTTTTTTATTACAATGTGATTAAGTATATATTAAGTATAGGACGTAAGAGGAAACATCTTTGAAGTGGATGGATCTGCTCCGGTTTCTTTTTTCATGTTAAAAAGAGAACCGGACAGGTCATATGGTTATATGGTTTATCTTGTTATTTTCTCTCTCTCCCCTCTCCTCATCATCATCATATCACAAATGTTGGATTCCCTTGTAACTTGTCATTCACCATAATCACCATTTATTGTGAGCACGGTGGAGGCCCAAAACATACAAGGATTAATATCTTTAAATTAATACTCTTCATCATCATCAAGGAGAAAACAGTATGAATGACACATTTTTTTACAAAAAGAAGTACGAGATTGCTACCACCCTTTACGGATCTTATCCTCCAAATTCAATTCCCGTAATTGCCCAAAACGCTGCTGCTGTATGCTATGGCTGCACGGTTGCACGTGTGAGTGCGAAAAGGATTAGCAAGGAAAAAGGGCATTGCATTAAAAAAAAGTACCTACGTATTATGTGCTCCGTCCATCCGTCCGCCCGTACGTAGCATATTACCTATATGTACAACAAAAAAAAGAAGCAAACTTCAAAGCTCACTGGGCAACTCTGTGGTATCCTTCTCAAACAAGAGATCCATGTCACTCCCAATTGAGATGGAGTAGAGTGATAGCCCCGCATATATACGCAATAATGAGAAATGATCTCAGGGAAAAAATAAAAGGATTTAATAGCATCCCGGGCCACATTTTACAGAATCAGGCTGCTGCTGGCTTATCCATATGCCTAGCTAACCTAGCTCCTGATCTTGTACGTTCTTCTTCTACGTACCTACCTACCTACAATCTCAGCTTCCGGTGTGCTTGTTATGAATGCCAAAGTGGAAAAGAGGGGAGCTTGTATAAAACAAAAATTCCAATTGAAACTCACAACCGATATACATACCAACAAGTTAGTGGTGGTGTGGTTCCTGCTGATTGCGAGTAACTCCCAGTTTTCAGTAACGTGCCTCTTTAGTGGAGCGGAGTGGAGTAAATTGTTGAAAAGCGATATGATATTCAGAGATGATAAATTACTAGTGAGAAAAATCGTCTCTCTCTCTCCCTCTCTCTCGTTTGTTGTTCCTCCTTGTCCTCTGAAACTAATCTAACAACTTATTATGCATAATGCAAATCCAACCATTTCTCTATCTGCCTGCACAATCATCACCCTTATAATATACCAGAGTAGCTGCCATCATCATGCAGGTATCCCCATGAATTTATAAGTATTGTCGAAAGAGCACCAGAATGTGGTTATATAGCGCATAAATTGCAATGTCCGTAAACATTGTACATATAATAACTGTGTATTATCATCATTCTTGTAAATTAAGTACTTGTTTCATTCTAGTTCATTCAAGTGGAAGAACTGGCCGGTCGGTGACCTTCCATTTTCAAATCGTGACCTCCTCAAGGACGTTGTCTTTTTCCGTAGTGATCCCCCTACTTACAAACAATTTACACATGCGTGCGGGGACACTAAAAGGAAAATACATTTTTTTCTAACCTATTAGAGAGAGAGAGAGAGAGAGAGAGAGAGAGAGAGAGAGATATCAACAATGCAAAAGAACAAAGTATGTGTGTTTCCCTCCACACTTGTTGTAATACAAAAGTGGTCATCCCTCGTGTGCGTCTC
This sequence comes from Dicranocentrus wangi, assembly GCA_036850665.1. Lineage (NCBI taxonomy): Eukaryota > Metazoa > Arthropoda > Collembola > Entomobryomorpha > Entomobryidae > Dicranocentrus > Dicranocentrus wangi. The sequence continues at coordinate 50,113 of JAANSN010000381.1, read as the reverse complement.
AACAATGCAAACTATATATCACCAATTTTAAAGAGAGAGAGAGAGAGAGAAGCCGTTAGTTTAAAATGCATTTTGCATCATCATCTTCATCGCCATCCCCAGCACCACCACCACCACCAAAAGGATGAGTTCATAAACGTGTGCCAAAACCATTCTCTCACAGGATATACTTTTATAAGCTTAGTCAATAAACCTTAGTCAAACCGCATTAAACTTGATTTGCCATTTTGGATACTTCTTGATGCAGTTGAACTCCTTATATGCGCACCACTCTAGTGACGAGATGATGGGCATGCACGCCTTTGCTGTTCCTGCATTCTTCAGTTTTATAAGTTGGTTACACTTTTTACAAATACTTTTATAAAAAAAAATTAGCTCTAGCAGCATTGCGCATTTATGCTCTTCATACCGCGTCATTTGCAATATAGTAATTGTGCAGGCAGAATTGTGATGTGACTGCATACTTATATATGTAGTCATGAATGTTCTTATTCTGACTTTTTTGTGGCGTTTTTACCATTTTAACTAAATCCTCATCACTTTTTTCCCCTCCTACGACCCTCTTGAGAATTTAAATATTTGACCAATCTGATATATACACACTTGAAGTGCGAGCATACCACACAGTATATATGTACAATAAAGGGCTATTTCACATCCTGCATCAAAAATGTGGGATGACCTCATTAAATTTGTTTATGAACTGAAGAGGACAGTTTATTACCTAGTTAGTGGATGTTTGTGAACTCTACCTGATGCACAACCATCACTTTCTTCTCGACCTTCCACACATTTTATTTACACACTCGCCTCTTCTATACAGCGCGCTTTTGACTTACGATCGATGGAAGAAAAAAAAATCTTGACTGACGTATATAGTTCTGCGGCTTGCGAAATAGCAAAAGAAAAAAAAGTGATAAAAATATGTATTACTTACTTACTTGGTGTATGTATGCATATCCTTTGGAAATTTTTGCTCACAGAGTTGTTGATTGAATCTGAAAAGTGGCAACATGAGAGCAGCAGTTTTTTTATTAGAGCAAAAAAAAAGAACGACTTTTAGCAATATAGCATCTTGAGCAAGCATAATAAGCATGGCTAAACACACACATTTTGTATTTTGGTACACATAAGCGCTAGAGCTGATGATGAGAGATAACGATTATGTTTGACTATTAATGACAAAAGATGTTGAAATCAGCATGTTTCCTCTTTCTAGGAATGACCTCAACCCGATCCGGTCTGGGTTGACCGCATTGTTAGCGTGCGTTATGAAAATTTATGAGTGACTTGTTGGTATTTGGCTTGTACTTTCATGTTTTTACCCATAATTTAGTAAAGAGTTGTTCCCTTTGAGGCGTACGAACGAACGAACGGACTCGAGCGTTTAAAAGGCTGGTTTTTTTTCTATTTGTAAATATTTGGTGTGGTGGGGATGCATATGATTTCGTTGCGTTGAGTTTTGGCTCATGCAACTCGCGCATCACATCTGCATCTGTGGCAATAATCTGCGTTTATAATTGAGCTAACAACGTCAATAACTTCTTGGAATGGTGAGCCCTCTCAAAAAAATGATTCATTTGTTTTTCGCCAGTTTTTGCGAACAAGGGTAGACTTGATCAAGATTTCTGGAAATGGGCTGCTTTTTACAGTTAGTTTGAGAAGGCTATTTTGCATAGAGTTGCGAGGTACCTCACAGCCCATTAAAAATCCTTTGAAATCACAGCCCTTTCCAGTTTATGTACTGTTACATACAACCCCTTTCGTCCGTCCGTCCGTCCACAGATGAGATGATGCTTTAATAAGTTTATTAAAAACAAGTTCCTGTCCGTTGTCACGTTTATTTTGTCACAAGTTTCCCATAAAAGTCAGTAATTTTACCTTCATCAATGTCAGTTCCACACACGGAGTGCACACACAAAATTTTAGTTGGCTTCGTTCGTATAACTTACCAATATGCAAATTTGATTATAAATGAAAATTTTTTATAAAAAATCCAAGAATTCCCGTGACCAAAAATCTCACCTCGCCAAAAGAAATGACGGCGAGGCGACGCGACGGTATCACCCTCCTCCTTTTTGTGTGGACAATCAAGGAATTATATGCAGAAAACATTGTGACATTTATTACAGGACGGTTGTTTCCAAGACTATAATAAATTGCAAACATTTTAATCCCTGTCTGAAGCTTATAAAAAATTATTATTATTATTTTTTGAGAGTTGTCACATTCAAAATGAAAATAATCTTACTACCACTTCGACCCAGCATAAATAAAGAAACATTTATCATGTATTATATTTTGTAATCAGCAGCAACGATTGTTGCCCTCTGTCTCGCGCAACCACACGCTCACGATCTTGAAAAAAAGAAGGAAAGGTCGAAAACGGTCACACCCTCAGTGTTAAGATCATCACCTCATGAAAGCAAAGATATTGGAATAATTATATTAAATTAAAATCCAGCTGTGAGCCATGTCAGCAGGACTCCTCGCATTCTTCATTAATAATTCTCGATCTTCTTCTTGCGAGCTCTTTTTTTCAATATCCACTTTAGAAATTGGATTCCCCAACTGTAATTAAATTATACAATGAGCAATGAACAAAACTGAGAAGCAGGTAATGAGCATAATGTTTTTTCTCCAACAAAATATCACAATATTACCCAACAGGAATTCGTTTTTCTTCAGAGAGAGAGAGAGAGAGAGAGAGGAGCTTAAAGCTTTCATTCTAACTACTAAAACTATAAAAAACAACGGTGGGATTTTCCGTGTTCAATTTTTTCCACATTAAATGCTCACAACTGTCTACGGCCTGTCAACGGAGATACATTGGGCTATGTAGTTCATAAAATTTATGAAGTTTTTCGGTGTAGCCCAATATAATATATAAGAAGAGCTCGCAAGAAGAAGAAGAAGAAGACGAAATTGCATTTTGGTGACCCATGCGAATCATGAGAGAGGTGCACATTGCGCACCTTTAATATAATATATATACCTTTCGCTTGCACATTTCCATTGAGAATTTATGGCCTTGCACGACAAATTAACACAGAGATTTCTTTTTCCACTACAAATCGTTCACGAGCGAGGAGGAGAGGAAAATTAGTAGGATTTGGAAAATGTTTTCATTTTCTTTCTGGATTGTTTTTTATTCTGTCCGTAGGTGGGTCCCGACATGGTGGTATCATCACCCCCAAAATTGAATAATTCGTAGTGGCACGTGTAAAAACTTTAAAGAATGAAATGTGTATTTTTTGTAAAGCTTGTTCAACTTGAACTTTGTCTTTTTGTCACTGTCATTACCAGCAGGGAATTGACATTGTTACTGAGGTGAGGATGGCTCTTCAAAAAAGTGTGTGGGGCTGCTGTCTGCCTGCTCACACACACACAGGTAGTGATAGACATAAATTCACTCCGTGTACAAATTGTCATCCTTTTGATTTGTAAGAATTGTTAAAGAATATATTAGTTGAGGATGTGTATATAATAGTTTTTCCCTCGCTGAAACACAAGACAGACACGTTTGGAGCAAAAACCATTCTTCCTTACGGGCAGCAGCAGCAGCAGCTCTATACCACACAGCACTGGTTATACAAGAAATGACGAAAAAGTGCACTCAAAAACCCAAGCCTTGTTTGTTACAGAAAGAAAGACAAAGAATGTCATCCGAGGATGGAGAATGGGGACCGTGTTTCTTTCTTAAACAAGTCACCTGCGAAAGACCATTATTTTCGTGGTTAATACTTATGAGTCAGAATCGTCATATGTGTAACACCTACTTTGTCATTTGTATGTAGGGAACACGATTTGCCACATATTTTTTTTCTCTGTTGAAATGAAAAAAGGCGAGTAAATTACTCACGAGACAAGTCCAAGACCTTCTCTGTCATAAATACCAAATTCTGCGTAGTGGACATGGCTCCTTCTTCTTCTCCTTCTTCTTATATATTTTCTCCAACTAATGGTTTCCCCCAGCTTTCTCAACCCGTGAACCCTGACTGCCTGTTTTAATGGGCAGTATCAATTCATGGAATGTGTGAAGATCATGTAAAATAAATGATTTCAACAAAGGAAACATGAAGGGATGCCCATGTACCTGGCCTTTTCCCTACTCTAATGAGATGCTAATGAGAAACAAATGCTCACTCATGTCTTTCAATATATCAAGTAGGAAGGGTTTATTATCATTAGGAAAATAATGTTTACTCACTTTTTTTTGATATAATCAAAACGCATTAATAGTTTATCAGTGTCGCTATCACAAAATCTCATGTGTGAACCCTGTGATTTCTTTATACATCCAAATCGTCAACTACATTGTCATGCAAGATGATACCTGCTGGATGTGGTGTTACTACTACTAACTAACTACTACTACCACTGCCACCATCACCACCACCAGCTATAATGGGGATATAGATTTTAGATTTTTTTTTCTTCCACGCAATATAGTATCCACAAGCCGATTACGAGAATCACGACAATAATAAAAAAGCGTACATAAAGAAAGACTACATACGTTTAGAGAAGATGTTGCGAAAAAAAAGATGTAGTAAGATATTTTGTGTAGAGCAGCAGCTTTTTTAACCTCGGTGAACTCCTCGCTTTTTAAACAGGGATTTTTTCCACTTCTTCTTCGTCTTCTTCTTCTTCTTCTGCCTTTGAAGCAGGTTTTCAGATTGGCCAGGCATTTTGAGAGAGAAGTATTTGTGAACGAAACAGAGAATGAAGCAGTTTTTTTGGATGCATCTGTAAATAGTCAGGGGCGTTGATGAATATGCCACATATTATGTCCATGGGTATTATTATTGCTATTAGTATCTTTCTATAACGAGATAGTGACGATGATGATGATAATGATGAGGGTCGTAATGCTACACTGGATGTAGCGGCAATTGCAACAGAGCTGCAGTAAAATTACAAGAGAGGTGGGTTCATACCTATTAATTACGAACTACGTGAAGATTAAATGACTTGTACGATCAAACCGAAAAGAGCGAGATAGTTTTGGGATGAGGCGAAAATTTTTTGAGGGAAAAAAAATTTCCATAATACCATGTGAAAAAATATTATGGAGAGGTTTCCCTGGCTGCATGGTCTCCTATTTACTGATTAAGGCTTCGTTTGTTTTGACGATTTTAAGTTGGGGATGCAAGGAAAAAAACAATCATGCAATATACGAGCTATAAACTGCACGCACACTGCCAAAAACATGGAATTTGTGTAGACTGACGTGGGGAAATGAAGCATTTTCGGTGGAGTAATATAATAATCTCTTTTGTTTTTAACCCCTTTGCTCGTTCTTGTCCAGTACGAAATCTCACACACGTTGCATTGTACACATTTTCTCCCACAAGTGTGATGTGATTGAATTATTGCAAAAATAAATCTCGGCATGTATTTCCTCCGGCACTATAAATGTTTCTACTTAAATCAATTTGAAACTGTTTCCTCCGTTTTCAACGCTTCTCTCGTGCCATTTCAAATTTCTTTTGTCAGCAACTGAGAGTGACTTATGGAGTACTGGCGAGTGTTTTTAGTGTCCCCAGAACAAAAACTGGAAAGTACAAGCGTAACATGATGGTGATGATGATGATGGTGATGATCATGTTGTGTACAAGCATGTTTAAAATTCTCTCATTAGTTTTCCCCCTCTGAATTGTCAAGTTTTCAATTAAACATTTTTAAGAAACGTTATCTCACATTAAGTATAACATAAATCTATTACATGGGAAGAAACACGTTTTTCCATGTCCTTTGACAAAGAAAAATTACCGCATTCCACAGCCCCATACTGTCTTCCGTATAGGTATTGCGAAAAACTTTCTACGCTTTGTGTACTAAGGAATATAACAAGTCAAGAAGAATGTGTTTATATATCCCATCACCATACTACGTATATCCTCATCCACTTTAGTCACCTCAGCGAGGATTCTTCTTCTTCAGTTCTTCACGAGGTGTGTGACTTTGGGACACATAATATTATAATCCCAAAACTAAAGCGTATAAAGATATGCTTACTTTGCATACTTCAGGTTTGGCCCAAAGAGTGCAACCAGATAGATTGCATCACAACTTTAACGCAGCAGTCACCGTTCAGCGTGCTTTTTGGCTTCCCAGCAATCCCAAGCCCGTTCTGTGTTAAAGGTAAACGAAACGAGGAGCAAATCTTCTGAAATCAAGCTCACAAGTCCACAAGATTGTATAGACCAGCTTGGTAGTAGTCTGCAATAAAAAATCTATGTTTTTTGAAATCCCCTTATCCTATTACAATTTCGCGAGATTTGCATTTAGAGGTGCTAGCTGTCATCGTTATGGCCACAGATAACAAATGACAATAGGGGGTTGATGCCACTCTCATTCCGGATCTGTATTTCAAAAGAAGAAAAAAAATAATTGGTGGATAATACTGTAAATTAGTGGCTAGATAGCCTACCTTCAAGTTTTTCTCTTTTCATCTTTGCTCTCACAGTCAGTCAGCCCGTCCGTGACAGTGAGTTTAGCTGTTTAGCTGTGGTGCCTGTGACCTTGCGCATGTCTCATAATTAGCGAATGTGTTGTAAGGGGAAAATGTCGTGTATTGTTTTTATCACGACCCTTGATCGCACCAGCAGTAGCAGCAACAGCACTCATCATAACCATAACCTGTCCAGATTAGACTGGATTTTATGATTGACTTTCAACTTGCTCTAGTTTTTTTCCTCTCTCTTTCTCTCTCTCTCTCTCTGTACAATTTACCGGTTTTATCGTTTAATTAGTCAAGGCAAAACAGGCGTGTTGACAATTAATTAGGGTTGATGTAAACCCAAGAGTATAAACCAACCCCAAGTTACCCCACGCCGGAACCTTAATGTCTTTCAGTTTGATATACCTAGTGTTAAAACAAGATGAGTCTAGCCCCGATTGGGTTTTTATGAGTGGCTGAAATTGAAATTTATCATTGACGGAAACATGGGCTGTCGAACCCGAGGGGATAGGAATTTTGTTTTATTAATTGATATAAAGAAGTCATATCGGCTCACGTACAGTTTACGAGTGTAATCATGATCAAAAGGGTTTGTGCATGTTGTGCTTGCTCTTACGATTTAAATACAAAAGTATATACGAGTCGAGCGAGCTAGCCATTTTTTGAGTATTCTTTCTCTGAAGCCCATACCCCCAGTTTCTCTCGTCAAGTAAGTAAAGTAGCAAAATGGCATGGCTGACAAGGTAGCATCCCCGTAAAACTTTTGAAGCTTCCTTTTAGTATGCATGATGTATCACGTATATGGGCTATTTGTCGTAATTTATTATTGTAGAACCTTATAAAATTTATGAGCGAGTAAAAGTCCGCATAAAAATTGTATTATTTCCCGATCCTTAGGCATCTTATGATGGCTGTATTAAATCAAAATACGCTCAATAACCTCTGGTCACATTCCTAACGGCGGATGAACCCTAAAAAATCTTCTATAATATAACATGTATTACACTTAAAGTTATTTCTTATTTATTTTTTTTTATTCTTCCACCATCACCACCACCACTTCTCCGTGTGCTTCTCATTACGAATTTGGTAAGACTATATAATAGGTTTGGCTGGCTTTAACTCCATCACGTAGCGTCAGCGTCGGCCATGCGAGTCTTCTTTCTTGGTCGAGTTTGGCTCCTTTGAATTTTCTCAAAGATTAATGAATATTAGCCAACCGATTTTCAATAGTGAACTTGGCCTCCGTCGCCCCTCCGTTTTGTGCTCACAGGAGGAAAAACAGTCAAACGTATGATTAAACAATGAGAGAAAAAAAACTTGAATTCTTGATCTGGCAAGGAAACATGTGAAAAAACGGCCTTTGTTCCCCTTATAAACCACGTTCAACAACGCGTTTCTCCTTTCTGTAATGACATATGAACAATGACGAATCCACAGAATTTAACTTTGGTTCGGCCCTTTCGAAGAATTAATGTACAACAATCGTCAAAAGGGAGAAGATGTGTAAAGGATGTGTGTGATGCAATAGTATTTTCAACAAAGCCTTATGCATAACTACTACACAGACACTGGTTTTTTTTGTGCAAAAAACAAGGGCAACTCTTTGCCATAGTTGCAGCAGCATTTGTTTTACTTTACATTATTTTGCCATGTGCCCAAAATCTGAGGATGACGCCAAGTTGACGGGAATGATTTACTTGATCTGATAAAAAGGGTACAAATCACTGAAATGCAATTTTCTACTTGAAAACACCGTTTTCTCGAAGTACAAAGTCTACCTCAAGGGAAAAAACAGATTTTTATTGCTAATCCATTAGTAGCATGTGTGTGTGTGTGTGTACACGATCATGATGATCCTGTTTTCTCCTATTAAGTTTTTGTTATTGTCCTCATTGTCATCATAATTGATATATCTCTCTCTCTCGTACATTTTCAAGATGTTTATTTCATTAGAAAAAAATAGTCATTTTTTTATTGGGAGAGCCCATCCAAATAAAAAAAATCCTTTGCCAACTATTTTGTTTTGCCTTCTCCGTCTTCTTCGTCTTCAAACTATTCCAATGTTCTTGGCAAATTGATTTGAATTACGGTAATAACAGGGCACATATTGTTTTACCAACAAAAAAATACACCCTTTTCTATTAGTCAGTTTGATGGGGCGTCAAGGTGTCAAATTTTCTCGTACAATTCAGAGAGCTTTATTCTATATATAGACCTCGGCCCTAATAGCATGTTCTCACAGGAGAGGGCCCTACCGGGGCTAACTCACTTGTTTCGGCACACTTCATTTAATCCCGGAGAAAGAAGGGGAAAAACTGGTAACTCTTCTGCTGGACCCTCTGCTTTTTGTTTGTTTGTTTGGATCCCTGGTGTGTCCCACACAGACCGAGATTCCTATTCTGATATAATAATTAACAACGCAGGACCTGTTCGTTCACAGGATGATGATGATGATGATGATGAGAACTGAAATGAAAAGCTGACAATTTAGTTCTTTTTTTCTTCTCTTTCCTACAAGAATCTCCCCATGTCATCCCTGTATGCATTCTTCCCAGGAAAAATTAGAGGGAAATCGAATTAGATAGTCTAAATACGTGTGCCTCTTTGCATTATTAGAGGTAAATGCATCTCCCCTGATTTTACGTATCCGCCGCGTAAACGCCACGTATTAGCGTTTTTCACAGAAGGTTGGATAGTATATAAAAGTGGATCTATTAAAACAGCATTTTTGCAAGGGGTATTTTTCTCAAAAGTTCTTTTAAGGTTACAGGATACTTCTCTCTCTCTCTCTCTCTCTCTCTCTTCAATTGTAATTGTTAAGCATCTCATCTCTCTTTCGAAGTTGATGATGCAGTTACTCCACATACTCATAACCTCCAAAAACCTGTATTGACATTAATGGCTGATGACAGTGTGAGAGATGCATTTTTCAACGAGAGTAGTTATGAACATTGGTTGTTGGTTAGTGTTTTGTGGATTTTCATCCTGTATACTAGTGCTTATACACGACGAGCGAACCCAGAACTCAACAAGACTTTAACTAATAATCGTAGTAGTAGTAAGATGCATTTTTTCCACTTGGTATAGCCACCAGCCGCCGATATGGATGGGCACTATAATAATATTTTATATATGCATACGGAATTTTGTCTTTGACGAGGTTATACCTATGTATTAAAGTAGTACTAGTACATGCTTGCGTGCTACCTCCATATCATTTTCGCCGGATCACATTTTCATAAAACTTCTTTTGCACTTGATTACTGGGAATTTGATGGTGATGGTGTTGATGTTAATGACTCAGATAATGATATCGATAATTCTCTAATCGTTAACTGCACAATACACATATACGGAATGATCAAGTGTCCTTTTTCCTGTGGGAACGAAATGTGATGAGACAGGGTTCGGACCATGTTTTTTTTTTGCGTTGACCTCGATATTTGATCGAAAACTACGTGAGAAAAACAAATAATATTTAGTCGTTAGTCAAAGGAAACTGTTCCTCCATCCATACCACAGGTGACAAGGTGCATGTATGGGAGAGTCAACAACAACAACAACAACATCATCATCATCTTTTTTTTTGCATGTGATGCGATGACAGTTGCACCATTTTTCCATATCCAAAAATCCCTTATCTCCCACACCACTCACCTGTCCACGGCGAAGGGTGTAGTAGTTGGTCAAGATGAGAAGAGCAAGTCCAAACCCCAAAGGTTCTGCTGGTGATTTTTTTTTCTTCTTCTCTTCTTCTTCTTCTTCTTCTTCTTCTTTTTGGTTCGAGTCGTCGGGAACTGCTTGATCCCTAGCTAGCAGTGAGTGAAGTATTATAAAGTGCTTCTTAATTTTCCTTTCCCCACGATAATAGTGTATTTGGTTGAGACGCGGATTTACCATCATCATCATGCATGCACTTTTGTAAGCTTCAACATGATCATTTTCACATCACGTAAAAATTTCTTTCGAAAAAGTTTTTTAGTTTTGCGTGAAGGAGAGAAAAATGGTAAGGAATGCCGCTTCTCACTTGGCATGGTCAAGTTATCGTCGTCGTAGTAGTACTTCCCAAAATGTGATTTTTTCCCACTCTCGTCAGATTGCATTGTTAGTAAACAGGTATCCCGACCGTGTGCCATGAGATGAGTGAACATGCTAAATAAAAAAAATGCATTGCTTCATCTCAAAATGATAAACGTTGAGCGTGCCCTATCCCACACAAAATGGTTGCCAATGGTAGAAAGAAACGGTGGTGGTGGTGGTGGTGTTTTGAAGATAAAGGGAAATTAAGAGTTTATCTAACTCGCCCGTATATTTAAAATCTTTTTTAAAAAAAGAAGAGCCCCCTCCTTTGCATATTAGTCACACCTCCCCTCGAAAATAATGAAAAAAATTAAAACTTTTGTGTTATACAACAACACCAGTTGATTCTCTTTTTTTCAAAACTAACTGTCATAATATAATAATAATAATAATAATAATTCTGGGAAATTCTATTTGCAGTGGGACACACGCATTCCGAGAGGGCAAGAGCTGAATTCTAAAGGCATTTCTTTATGTAATGTAATGGTGTAGTTGTATTGTGTATGGATGGTTTGTTTGTATTTGTAAGTAAATTGAAAACAATGAAAGGAATTTTGTTTGAATAGAAGAAGGAGAAGAAGAAGAGTCCACCAGATATAATTATTGTTTACACTGTAAACTATATAGGAATTACCGGGTTTGACGGCATTGTTGTTTTCGATAAGGATATGGAATAAATTAGATCAGAGAGAATAAAAATTGAAAAATATGAAATGTTAACGAAAGTTGTTTCAAACCTCTATCTGCTAACCGGTCCTGATTTACGAGATCTTTGATCAACTGCAATGATTTTGTAATGGTGTGCAACAGGAACGTTGACTAGGGGAAAAATTGAATGCAGTAATAATAATATGCATTCAATTCATCCTGAACTACGCGCAGCAGCATTAAAGGTCACTATCGATCTGCTCTGAAGAGGAACTCTTTTTTTTTACCTTGTATTAACATGACCAAAAGTTGAATGCATATATGATAATCAGCAAACAAAATGGTTTGAGATAATAGTGCATCTCGATCACCAACCAATACCACCACCACCACCACCAAAAAGTGCACAAGAAAGTGCAACTTGCATCCATATAAAATGCAAATTGGAGGAATGTGAATGAGTCAAGTGAAACATAATATATTCAGGATACCTAGCTGTTAGTTGTGCATCAGCTCAGCGGACTAATAGAATGGTGGTGGTGTGGTTGGTTGGTGGTGGGGCATCACCTTTATCTTGTTAAATTTCATTGCATGAAAATGGAAACGACGACGACACATTAGGAAAAGGTGACGCTCACTCGGGATTCACGACTGATTTTCCCCCCTTTTGTTTTGCAATATCATATCATCATCATCATACTGACTGTTGTACTCCATATGTTTCTTTTTTAAAAGAAATAGTGATGATGAGATTGACCGTTGTTGCATGATATTCCCCTCCTCGTTTCTTTCGGGAGACCACCAGCAAACATGAAATCATTGATATCAAAAACCATTATCAGGTTGCAGTTTTTTTTCTCTCTCCCTGACTCTTCTTCAGGGAAAATATGTAGTAAGGGATGGCCGTTGGTGGTGATGGTGGTTGAGTAGTCAAACTCTGACACATTTTCCGTCAAGTGATGCGTAATTCAATGCAAATGTCGAAGGATTCTGAAGATTGCAAGGTGTTAGGGTAGGTGCACACGTGATGCGCATTTTTTTTCCACGTGTAATTAAATGCATGCTTTGTCAAATTCTGGTTTGGCGTTTTGGCACGCCACGGCTATTTTCATGCATTTTTTCCTTTTGTCAAATTAATTAATGTGTTACTCAAAAAACTTTCACCTAGAAAATTGTTATCTAATCCAAGAGAAATACACGTTCTTTAGGGAATCATCCTCAACAGCACCATCAATATATACTTGTTGTATGCCGGATGCCTGCTTTGCATGTGGTGGTGGTGATGGTGATGGTGCTACTGGGCTAACCCAAATATTTTTCCAATGAACTTTTTAATAAAATATCCTGGTTTCGCAAAATCCGACGTAATTGATAGCTGCTGAGAAAATAGCAGGTCACTCCCCACGAATCCTCCCTTGGAATGCAGGATTTTCAGAGCAGCAGTTTTGATTTATTCCCAACACCAGAGCGATTGAATTCAGCTGCGTATTTAGCCCTGCAAAAATCTCTACACCTCTGCAACCATATATTTTAAGAGAGAGAGGACCATACACGGATTTTTAAACAACTTACGGCTAAACACTGCTGATCTTTTAAACATGTGTAGTTGCAATGACGTCGTTTATTTGCCTGCCCATGAACTTGTTATGGAATGATGATGATGGTAAGTTGTGGCGTGCAGGGAAAAAATCCATCTGTTGTAATCGTAATATGCAATTGTGTTCTCAAAGTATATATTGGGACCACGTCGTCCTCGTCGGTCGACGTGTGTGTGAGTTGGTGGTGGTGGTGGTGGTGTTGCATATAAAGCCTTGTGAATATACTGTTAAGTGATCAAGTCATATTTTTACTTTCATGTCATGCTAAGTACATAAGTGACTTACCTATTTTTTCAACCTGCATGAATACATTAGCAACCTACTACACGCCAATAATACAATGACAATTGTTGTAAAGTGTGAACGAACGAACGAGCAGAGTGCAGGGGAGGACGGAGCGGAGGGGAAGAAGAAGGATGTATACTAATTTGGATTAGGTTGAGGTGTGCACACGGTTCATTCCTTATTGGTACAAAACGACGTAAATACGCACATCTCACCTCACCTCACCTCGCTTCTTCCCCTTTCTGCTCCTTCTTTCACTATGGCATGCAAAAGATGTAAATCAGTTGCACATTAATGCAGATCTAGATGACATTTTACGTCCTCTCCAAATTACTTACAGAATCAACTTCATAATTTCTTACTTGGGGAAATAAATTTTACCAGAAATTGCTGATTATTATATTAGTACCATACGCAGGATCAATCCTCTAATAAAATCCTAGGTGCTTTCTCGCTGACTCTCTCAACTCAATCTTAAAGTCAGTGGCCGTCCCTCACCTTTCCCAAACTAATGTAAGGTATTTGGGATTTTCTCTCTCTCTCTCTTTCTTGATAAACCTCCTCCCAACTTGCATCTCATGTTTATTAACCTGGAACCAGCCGAGTAGCTCACACACAAATCCCATCATGTACTTTATGACAATCCGCTCAATTCACCATTCAATTTTTCCTCTGCAAGATGTGATTAAATTTTTTTAAACCTTTAATCAAACTCCTAAAAAAAGAGCTACAGCTCTGCAGGATGAGATTATAGGAATGCTGCACTTTACCAACCAACCCAGCGAAAAAATGTGTATTTTAGCACCATGTCCTCTTATTTATACCTGGCGTATATAGACTTTTTTTCAGAGAAACTTAAAAGATATTTGGAGGAAAAACTATGTATTATTGTTGTCACGTCCACGACCGTACGTATTTTTATCACAGGTTCGTGTTTACCCAACCCATATCATTGTATGCATGATTTTTGGAGTGATCTCACCGCAATGATTACCATTGTTGGGGAATTTAAGCGCGTATAATGCAAGCTCATGTCAACATTAACTTGTGCTCAGCAATTTTTTTTTTCGTCCGATATAACATACATCGTAAAAATGTTGTAAATAGGATGAGTGCAGGCACCTCAGCGGGGTTATTGTTGTCGTCAGTTTGATTTGACATGACATGTTCATCCCTCACAATTATTTTACACATTCCTTTGATTCTCCCCATGACAAAGCGGGTGACGTCATCTGCATTCCAATCAATAAATGCTTTGACCACTCCACACATCACATCTTCACAATTTAAAAAAAAATATATAATATATCCTGATGATAACTTTCAATCACAACTTTTTGTAACCTACGCGGCGCAAAAACGTGCGGCACTCTCGTTAAAACTCGGACTTGGGGTTTAACTTTTTTAAAAAGGGACTTTGTTCATTCCATGGAGCCAATATGGATATATTTACCCGGCCGAACCGTGTTCAAGGTTAACTGTGTAGCCCAGGATAAATTATGAATCCTTGCTCGGTGTGAATTTTTTTTTTAAAGTCTCCCATATATACTCCCCCTTTCCCCATTACCTCTCGCGGCCTCCCAACCTGCGACATATTTTTATTCTTATTTCTTTTTCTTGCATAAACAATTCCCACATCCTCGGACAAAAGCAACAGGAATCATGAAGGGAAAAATAAGAAGAAAGCTAAAAACGAGATTTTTTCTTCGTCTCTTCTTCTGTTCAGGTACATCTCCCTACATCATCGACATGAAAAGATTATAATATATATTTTTTTAGAGTTCATCTATAGATTATCATTGAGTGGAGAACATGTAGTTGAGTGGAGTATAATAGCAGTAAATAAAAGTAATTGTAGAGGAGATTTTTTTTTCAAGCAGTTTACTCTTTTTTCCAATTATTTTCTCAGGAATTTTTTTTGCCCATGTACGAGACTGTGTGTGTGTGTGCACAAAAGTGGACAGGGGGGGAAACAAGTAAGTTTTTCTTGTTTTGGCCCATCACATCACATATTATTATCCTCCATCCAACTGCTGCTCCATCCCTGTCTCACTCAGGCCCTGTGTGTGTCTTGTGTGAAGAGTGCTGTTTATAATATGATATTATTATTAATCTATGATGGCATGCTTGCACGCATGCTTCATCTTTGCCCGCACCGGGACTAAACAGTTGATATGCCATTCCGAATCATTGCCAATACTGTTGCACGGCTCATCTATTTACACCACCACCACCACTAACCACCACCCTGATTCTCTAAACAAAGTAAAGCTTTATAGAGATTTTGTTCTGCTGCTGCTGTGGCGTGTCTCCGTATAAAAAAAAATTGCAAAAGCGGTACGAGTTGTAGAAAAGTAGTAAAACGCTCCATGTTTTCCTTTTTAAATAATATATGCACACATCGTTGTTGTTCGTCGTATATATATATATATATAGATATTCCATCGTAGATTCGAGTTGGTTCATTGGTATGTAAAGATTTTTTTTCTTCTTCTCCTTCTTCTTCTTTCAAAAGCTGTCTTTAAGTTGTTTGATGCATTGTATAATGCAGGTTGGTATTATTAGTTGGTTTTTGTGCCCGCTGCAGTAGTAGTAGTAGTAGTAGTAGTAGTACGTTTTTTTACGTGTGTGTAAAGCGGACTTTTGGTATATCTGTTACCTGACCTGGCCTGACTTACCTTCAATTGAAGACCATGATCTGTGATCTTCTTGTTTCGTCGGCCAACCGTACACCCATATGTATATAAGAAGTATTTGCTCTATACAAGTGTAAAGCGAAATCTGATTGTCGTAGTATCATCCTCATCCTCATCATCCCATACAATCTGCATAGGTTTATTTGGCAGTGGGGTAGAAAAGAAAAAAGTAAATCCTCCGTCACAAGCTTTACGTTTTACCTTCTTTCGCTGCTGTTGTTAGTTAGCACAACCAGAAAGCATCATCTCATCATCATCTCATCCATTTACTACTACTACTACTACTACAACTACTACTACTTCTACTGCTGCTGCAGCAGATGAGAAGTGTCTTCTTCGCAGCGCAAAATACAGATGCTCTCTGCAAACGAGTTAGTGACTGGCCATCACTTACGAAAGCAGTAGTGAGTAAGTAAGACGGTGCATTAGTATTATCATCACCTTTGATAGTTGAGCCAGCAGGAGTAGTAGTAGTAAACGTAGTAAAATAACACAACACAACCCTTTCTACCTGCTGGGGCTTTTGTCTATTTGCTCCTTTGGTTTGCTGCTGCTGCTGCTGCTCCTTCGTCCGAGTCTTTCGTTCAAAGTGGTCATCTCATCTTCCTCTCATATGTACTCCATATCAGAGACTGATCAGCTTCATCACTTTTTCATCCCATTTCATCCTATCAAGAGGAGAGAGAGAGGGAGAGAGAGAAAAGAAAAAAAAACGCTGCGCCTTGGTTTTTCTCTCGTTGTTGCTCAATCCCCGTTGTTACAGCTAAAAAGTCCCTCATATATATTGAGATTTGTGCAGTGGTGTTTTCTCTCGTTGGCCACCAAAAAGGGTGCTAATAGGAATCGTCGAGAGTTGGTTGAGACAGCGAAACAAAAATCCTTCAACAATTCTCATTCTCCCTAAAGACCACCACAACCCCGTCATGTGCACCTGTGGAAACAACAATAGAAACAGGAAAACAAACACCACCACCCTCACCACCAGTCTGCTGGGGTGCATCTGAGCCTCGGCGAGAAATGCATGCACTTGCTAAATGCAGTTGGGGCATTGCATCTGCATCTCCCACAAATAATTTGTAGTAGACATACCGAAAGAAGGAAGAAGAAAAAAATCTTGGCCACTCGTGAATTCCTTTGTTGAGGGTTTCAATTGGGCGATACATGTGTGTAGTGCATGTTGTTCGTTTTTGTTACTAATCATGACACATTGTTTCTGATAAAAACTTTTTTATCGGTGAAGTGCAATAAGGTTGAAAACTTGAAAACTTTTTTTTTGAGTGAATGAACTATGAACCCTATTGTTTGTAAGTGGTGTTGTGGATTTGCTCGATTGATTTATTACTTTTATCGTACATGTTTGGGAGTGATACTGAAAACTTGGGGTGGGTGAAAATTTGTGTCGATACCCCAAAAAAGACAGCCACCTTCATGAGTTTAATTTTTTTTAAGCTTATAATGGCAAACATTTGTTTCATTTTTTTTTCTTTGCAAAACAAAAATAATTAATTTAAATTGAGATTGATTTGCAATAATATCGGAGGCGTGCCTTGTGCCACATGAAATGACCTTGATGTTTTATAGGAAAGGAAGAAAAAAATCAGTTGAGTACACAAAAGTATAATCACACAAGAGGAGTGATTTGTTTCAAATGTTTATGCTACTGGTTTTGATTTTCTTCTTGCATTGCTGTGGAACTCCTAATGAAATCCTTCATTTTCAAAAAGAAATAAAGGAAAACCGGTAGATCTGTATGAACTAATTGAGTGACGCTCTCTTCTGATCCTCGTAAAAAAGTACAAGTACTGAATGAACCCCAATTTGAACCTTTTTTTTGAGTGAATTGGAGAGATGATATCCTCTGATGGGCTCTTTTTCTTCACATCCTCCTCATTGTGTGCTGTAATAATTAAGATGTAAAGGCTCACCTTGCCGCAAGCTATTAAAAGGGTTGTTTTCTGCTGTGAGGTTGAAGTTGGACTCTCCGTTTTTTGACAATTCATCTTCGCCAATTCTTGACAGCTCGACTCGAGTGGTGCTGGTGTGTATTCAGAGAGCCACATGTTTTTGACTTTCGTGTGTGCCGTTGTTCATTCAAGTGACACCTGTTTCACAATGCAGTCGTCTTTCTCTCTGTAGGATGGATCAAGTGGCTGTACTAGAGTAGATGAATCTCACTTGTATTTTTACGTATCCCCACCATCATCGAAAGGAGATACACACCTAACGCTACTTTTTTTTTATTCCTGAGTGGTGGTGGTGCCAGGAATGTGATATGGTATCATGTTGACTTCAGTGGACTCAATGGCATCATGTTGTTGAAATACTCATTCTTCTCGAGGGTGACAGTTGACAGTAGGCGATCCTCATGACGAATGAACAAGGACGCTGGTTATAATAATGTGGAGTTAAAAGCGGTGAAAGTTTTTTTTCTCTCAACATTTTTTCCACTTGATGTAACAGCAACAACTCTGACTTCCCAGAAAAAAATGGAGTCATAAAAATACTCATTTTTTTGGTGTGCTCTTTTTATATTAACTTAAAAGTGTGCTTTCATCCTGCACATACATGTGCTTTCTTGTACCTGATGTAAAAGAAGAAAAGAAAAAACTAGAAAAAAGCTTAGGAATTGTATGCACTTTAAAACTCATCATCATTTAAGCTCAAATGAAGCCATTGGAATTTCTCTTCTAAATTACACCTGGTCTACAAAACTGCCCGCACTTTTATTGGCAAATTTTTTTTATATCCCGACGAACCATTTATTTGTGGTGTAATAAATTAACTCAGGGTATTTAAAAGGCCGGACTCCCAAGTGATTCATCCGATGTTACAAATAAACTAAAAAAAATGCATTTCACATTTTTGCTCCTTTTTTTCGAGTTACAGGGATAAAATGTGCAATAAAATTTGAAGAAAATTTGGATTGCCCTTTGTAAAGCTTTCAACAGACCAGTTAGAACCATTTTAGTAGATTTAGCCCGGTGTAGAGCAGGGCGCAGCAGATGCGCATATTGGCCAACAAGATTATGCAACAATATTTTTTATTGCTCAAATAGCGTGCACACCATACCAGTCCTACTCCACACATTCAAAATATAATAATATTCCTCTTTTTTTATATTGCTTGCACCCTGCCTGCGCTCAGCAAACGGAAAGACAATTAGCTGCTGCATAAAAAAGGATGCTTGCTATTTAAACCTTGTCAAAATGGGACTCGTTCCTTCCAAGTACCCAAAAAGTAAATATGAAATTAAAAAAAAAATTTCTTGATGCAACCAAGATTTCATGTTTATATAAGCATTCTAGAAGAGCTCTATAATATAGCATTTTTTTGCCTTGTAGTTTATGTCTAACTTAAATTTTATATACAACCCCAAAGTATACGATAAGAGTGCCAACACACCATCATCTCTCTCAGCTTTTTCGGGGAACATTGTTTCATTATCATTATCACCAGCAGCATCATCATCCCTACATTATGATTGTATCAGTTGTGTCTGGTTGACTGTGCAGAAGACAAGATAAAATAATAACAATAACAACCATATAAGCGGATCGCGTCTATTTCTTCTAGCAGCAAGCAGCACTGTAGCAAGCAAGGTGGCAAGATTATTGCAATTGCAACCATCATCATATGAGAAGCTTTTTTTTACAATCGGGAACCACCACACCACCAACAGCCTAAAGTTCACCTGTAAAATGCAAAAATTTGTTTGAAAAACTAAAGTATAACTGCGCTGATCTGCAATAAAATGACCTTTTCCTCTTTTTCCTTCCAAGAAAAAAAAATGAGCCACGCGTTGCGTACTCTTTTTTTATACTCAGCGTTTATACTACATATATATATTGTAGTTAGTATATAAAAAATAAGTATATTATTTTGATCTTGCAAAAACTTTTTTTTTCTGTAGGTTCGGTTCTGTATATATCTCCCTCCACGGTACACACTGTAGGTTTTTATCATAATATATTTCTAACGCTGTCAGAGTCGATGTCAGGATTAAATGTAGAGTCCTTGTTAAAAAATCCATCGCACTTTCAGACATCTGCTCCTGATTTTTATCTCTGACGCAGTGTGATAAAGAAGTAGTAGTAGTAAGAAGAAAAAACTAAAAAAAAAAAGAAATAAGTAATATGAAAATATAGTCAGTAGCAGCAGAAGGGCTGTATGCAATGCAGAGGAAGTTTTTTCTTTTACTGTGCGCAACCACCACCACCACCACATACGTATATTATATGAATCCCGTGTTGGTTATGTGTGTATACCTCATAAAAAATTGTTCTGAAATCAAATCAAACTCAAGTCAACCAAGTGAAAATATCTACCCCGTGAATCTATCTTTTTTTTTATAAAAAAAGGGCTTCAGTTTCTTCTAGTAAACTTTTTTTCATTATTGCTGCTCCACTAAAACTATATGTGCTGTGTTCATACTACACACCAAGATGGAGATTTCATAGTAAAAGAAGAAGTTTTTGAATAAAAAAAATTTCGAGGTGGTGATGATGATATGAGAGGATTGTGGGCAGGATAATGGTGTGCTTGTTGTATTGATAAAAAAATAGATTTTTATTTAGGACCATTTCATAGGGAACCACTTTGGGGAATGTATGGCAAATGTTGATTTTACTTTTAGATGGTGTAATGCAAAAGTAAAAATGCGGATGTTGGTGGATAAAAAGTTGGTGGGGTGGTGGTGGTGGTGCTGGTGATGCTGATGAGGATGAAATGAAAGGAATGATTTTGGTCAGGATAAGAACAATATTACATAAAATGTTAGTGGGTAAAAGGAGGAGAGCTTATCGTTGTTAAAAGGTTCAACAATGAACAATATAGTTAGTGTTGTTGGACAGGGGCTGCTAGTTTCAACAAAAGTGTCTGCTGGTGCTACGCTGCGCTGGTGGGGAGATGCAAATGGAAAAAATGGTCTGAAATAATGGTAATTCTCATCTTTGTATGGTGGGGAGGATACGTACAATGCTAGATTTACTTAGTGGGGAAATGATATCCACTTTGAGATTTACTGGCTTTTGTACCGTTTGTTACACATAAATTATTAGACGGTGGACGACGGTAGTCCGTCTTGCAAGGAGTTTAGAGTGAAAACGTAGGGCAGAAGTGGGAGATGGCTTTTTAGAACACGACGAGGAAAGCTCCAATATCCATATATAATATAAATGTGATTTGGATTTTGGACCAAGAGTATATCTGTTGACAGGTCAGGGGAAGGAATTCAAGGATTTCTTTTCCTCTTGGAAGGCACAAGTTCAAGTAGCGTTGCGTTGAGGTTCATGTTTTACCATTATTCCTTTCTTTGTTTAAAAGAAATATAGGGAGGCAGTGACAGTTTGTTTGTAAGAAAGTTTGATTGACCAAAAAAGGGCAATAGTTGTAGGGGATTATTACAGTGTAATTAAAATTCACAAGAGAAATTCCAATGTCTTCATGAGCTAGGGAATAAATATGTGTGTCTCCATTAGTCGCTTTAGGAATTAAAGGGTAGACCAATTGAGAGATTGGTGGCGAAGCCGTCGGCATGTGGCACCGAGACTCCCAAGCAGTGTCCATGGAATGTGCTAGTGGTAGCAGTGCCCGTCGCCTTGTCATCAAACAGGAAGTCACCGACGTGCCCGTGGAATGTGATAGGGGTGAGGGAAAGCTCCGGGACTCATTTAGTGACCACAGTAGCCCTTCCAAGTATTCACAAGGGCTAGTTCACTCTGGGGCTGGAGGGGTGATAAGTGATAATGAAATGTATCAGAGTACCTCCTCCAGTGGCAGCAGTACCAACAGTGGGGGTAATCCAAACAGTGCGCTATCCTCCTCTTTCAGCGCCAGTACAAATGGGTCCTGCACCAACACCAATAGTAATAATAACAATACCTCCACAGTTACGACAACCTCGACGACCACAAGTACCGCTAACGGCACCACGAACAATGGTCTAAACTCGATATCCTCTAGTGTTGCTAGTGCCGGCGGACTTAATGAAGGGGTAGGGTCACGACTGGACCAAAAGCATTTAGAAATCCAGAGAAGCATACCACCCCCGTATGCCCCCAGAAGACCTAAAATACCACTAATGAATTGGAATCATGTTCCATCGGTAAGAAGCCCTTTATATATCTAAAAAAAACTCAATTTCTCCTCTGTCTCTCTTTTCTCCTTTATTCATACAGCCGCCGCGTCATACAGCCTCTGAAAAGACATGCCTGTCTGAATGGGAATGACAGCTGTGTGTGCTAATTCCATTCCCTCAAACGGATTATCTAACATTTTTATTGCTCATAGTCAAGTGCGCATAACTGTTGTTCATTCAAGGTCATCTTGCAAGTGAAACTAATCCTTTGAGAGAAAAAAAATACACACCAAGCAGGATTCCGCAAACAGTTTCAAACACAATTTTTCGCCCATCTCCTCTCATCTCACACAGTTTATATCCCGCTCTGCCATATATTTCAGAGAGACTTGTTTCTCCACACACCAACACATACAAGGTGTGTGTGTATGTGTGTGTGTGAGTATCCCACACGCAAAAAAATACGTATTTTATAGTATAACCACTAATAAACACAAGTAGAGGGGAAAAAGTTGAATCATAATATATATACATATATGTATATATTATATTCCTTCCGAACAAAAGGAGACAGCAGATCTCACTGCTGCGTCGTCGTCGTCATTACATTATATATGTAGCCAGCCACACAATATATGTGTGCATTTTTTCGAGTAAAAACTCCAAATCCTGTATCCATTTAGTGGACCGTATGACACGCTAAAGCAAAAGCAAGCAGCAGGTACGAAAAAGGAGTGCTAGGTGCAATTCGCACTATAACACTCGAACCCACCACCCCACACTACATACATATTATTCTTCTCATCATCCTTTCCACTTTGACCATTGCCGTCAACTTCATCAAAATCATTGCACACCCGTCAACTTTTTTTCATTCCTATTATGCATGTGTGTGTGTGTGTAGAGAATGCAGAAAAAACGTACTAATACGATGATGTAGAGAGAGAGAGAGAGAAAAATGCAAAACCAGGTTGAGTCCTCCTCATCTTATTCCATCGAGAAAAAAAACGATTATTATTACTTATTCATGCATATAAAATACTTAATAATGTGGACAAGGGCCGGTACAAGGAATTACAACAAGAAAAAAAAAGAAGGATTGAAACTGCACACAACAGTTCTTCAGTTCTATATATACAGAGAGAGAGGGACCAGCATGCAGCAGCACAGCAGATAGCCACACAGGCAGAGGCTGAACGTAATATCGTCTTAATAATAATAATATCTTCTTTTTTTCTTTCTCTCTCCTCCGCTTACACACAATATTTCCCAACCCAGGTTTGCGTTTCGTTGCGTTTCGTATTTTTAAAGACCGGCATTGATAATAATCATGCAAAGTGTGTACTAGCCAGTATTAAAAAATCGGCTTTGAAGTCAGTCATCATGTTTCTCTTCTTTCTCCTGCTTGCCCAAGTCTACTAAACGTTTTTTTCAACAAGGCAATGATATAATACAGTCATGCAGGAGCACCAACAACAAAACAACAATAACGATACTATTAGTCAGTTTTAAAAAAAATGGGAAAAAATAAGTAACATTCTTGTGGTTTGCACCTGCAATATTCTCCGTTGTAGAAGGTTAAACAATTTTTTGTCTCCTTCTTCTTTTCTTTTCGTGGCAATGCAATGTGGATGCACCACTTTACTTTACAAAAAATGCATGCATATGCATATTAGATATATGTTTTTATATAGTTTTGTTTGATATATAAACCCTGTTCATAAATAAATGCAAGAGTGTGAGTGTGAGGAGCCTTCGTTTGTAAAATGGTTTTTTTTAAATGGAGGGGAACGGACATTACGGATTACGGAATTTGTAGTAAATGGAGAGGAGTGTGTAAAGAAAGAAGTCAGTTTTATTATTATTATTAAATGATTATAAGGCTATATAAAATATTTTCCAATGGGATGGTATGAGCCCGGTCGTATGATAGTTGACCAAACTGATGTTCACAATGAGCACGGTTTATTTTATTTTAGTTTATTATTATATTTTTTTCGCTAAATGTCCGCACCTACAACTAATTTCTTGACACTCATTTTCTCCATCTGCATCTCTCTTTTCCACTTTTGACTTTCATTGTGTGTGAGCCCACTCTTTTCATTCTTAATGGGCAGAAAGCGCTCACCCTGGTAATAATCTGGTACAAAAGTGAAGACAATCTCTAGCTAAATTGGGAGAAGGGATGAAACAGAAATGAGGAGTGAGAGAGAGAGAGAGAGAGATGTACACTGTACAAAATATTGTGAATGACACCACGTCTTCTTCTCCGCCAAATATGCACACACATCTTCCCCACTTTGAATAACAATATATTTATTATATTATGTTCCTTTCGAAGTCAACACACTTTTTGCTCGACCCTTTTCCTCCTCAGCCAAAGTGAGACATAATATGCTGTACACAAGCAAATTACATCAAAAAAATAAGGGTGGAATGGAATTCGGGCTCATAACTCTTCCCACTTTTTTTTCTTCTTCGTCAGGGTTGATTATTGACTCTTTTTGGGCTACATTGTAACATTCTTGGGTGATGATGAATCGCGCGACCCTGGCAACTGGGGAATATCGTCTTCGACAAGAAGATGCATGATGATTTTCTGTACGTACTACATCCCCTCCGTTTGAGCATTATAACTTTTTGCAGTTAAACCCTATAGTTTTCTTATTCACCAGCTTTTTTTTGCTAACACTAATATACGTACTGCTGCTAACTGGCATTAAAAAAATCCCAATTTCCCTGTCGTCGTTTCTCGTTCTCTCGTTTAATCCGAGCTAATTAGCGTTGATAAGAGTAATAATGATCATTTTTGGGACATTAATCATATACATATTCATCACAGTGGTGTACTTATAACATCACTCATCAATTCATCATGGGATGATGATGATGATGATGAATTGCCTTAACAATCCTTTGCATTTTTAGAGAGAGAATGGCTTCCTTTTCAGAAAAAAAAGTATCGACATCCGCCAGACGCAAGTGGTCGTACCTCCACCTTTGAAACGTCTGTCAGGTTTCGAACGAACGGGGAAAATTTTTGTGGTTCAGAGAGTGAGCTTCACGATCAGGAGGATGATGATGGGATGCATTGCATTGGTGCAAGGGCGTATGGAAATTTCTCAAGGTTTATCCCAATCGTCGTAACATAATTAGCAAAAGTTTTCAATCTAAAAGTTGCGGGTCTCGTATATACCTAGCTAATAGTAAAAACGAAAAAAAAATCAAGTTTTGCATGGTTCCAATTTCAATTGAGCGAAATAGTAGATAGCCGCAGCAGCAGCACCTAGAGAGATGATATTGGTAGGATGGTTTTTTTTGGTATGACTCATTTTCATTTCAAAAAATTCTTGCTAAAAAACTTTTTTTTCCACTGCTTTTAAGTATAGAGGCTGTATGAAAAATTTGTGCCCCGACGAGGATGCGAGAGATGATCACAGAGAAAATAATAATAAGGATGACGACGGTGATTATTACGTGGTATTATGAATCCTCTGTGTTTTGTATTATCAGTATGCAAAATATCGGCTGCTGCTGCTGCTGCTGGTTGTTTTACTGTTCTATACTCACATGGATTCTACTTGTTTAGCCTCCAAGGTGAAACTTGTGAAAAATTATGACAAAGAGATTTTCAACCTCTTTCTACAAATAAAATATTGGCTATAACACCAAACTAATAGGATATGATGATGTGGGGTGAAGTCTTAAATCATCATCGTTCGTCAAAAAGAAGTGGCTTCTTTGTGGCTACTGTTCTTCTGTATGTCTTTTGAAAAAATGCAGAAGTAAAAAGAACAAGAGCAAGTTTGGCTGATGATGAGGTCCTGCAGCTGGCTGCATGCATGCATGTACTAGCAGATTATATAATAATCAGTATGTAGATTTTTTAGTTATCATGCAACAAAATCAGCACACACAGCCAGCATCAAATAAGAGTTTTTCCCCCACAAAATAAATACCACCAGCAAGGGGAACATCCAGTGCAAAATCTAGGAGTGCATAGCGTAGCTTTACTACCAATTCATACATATATTTTGTGGGATCGTCGATGGCAGAAAATGGGATTTTGTTGTAGGTTAGCTCTCATTAATTATGTATTGACGTCTCAATACTTGAAAAAAGTGTAGCCTTTAATTACCACCGTTTATGAAGAATTTTTTTCC
Organism: Dicranocentrus wangi; assembly: GCA_036850665.1. NCBI lineage: Eukaryota > Metazoa > Arthropoda > Collembola > Entomobryomorpha > Entomobryidae > Dicranocentrus > Dicranocentrus wangi. Next base: position 24,097 of record JAANSN010000381.1, on the reverse strand, counting down.
TCTACTCCTTCATCTCACGACTGTCCAGAGGGAAGAAATTGCAAAATTGGCTGCAAAAATTGGAAGACCCGTGTGATTAAACTGGATAACCACCATGGTATTTAACTCCACTCAAGTGACCACCTTTTCGATTTATATTTAATTAAAGATAATTACGGGAAAATGCATTTAATTTTTTTTTGTAAGTAATATATTATATACACACAGCATGCAGTTTTTTTTCATGATTTTTTTTCACTCAATCTGCACCCCGAGAGTCGCGCACACCTCCCCTCAATGAACTATCCTCTCTCTCTCTCTCTGAAAGTCTATCGCATGTGTAAAATATTCTGCATATTTGCGCAGAAACAGAGATATTCGTAATATATGCTTGTGTCACAGAACAGGTTTCAAACTGTTTGCAAATCCTCTCTGGGATTTCCCCTTGAATATTAACGATAATTCATTTGGACCATTAAAAAAAGTTTTAAATCTTGCAAAAAGTGGGGGTATCATAGATGCAAAAGGATTTCACAACTCTTTTCTAATAAGGTGGAAACAATGTTGAATTGAATGTGTACCACTTTTGGAATTTTTGCGACGACCTTTAGGCCAACTTCCGGTTTGGAAATTGTGTGTGCTCACAAACTCACTCACAACTCACACAACACAACCGCACTGCATATTATGCTCTTCACTTCTTCAAGCTCACCTTGATTTTCTCCCAGGAAATTCTTTTTTACCATAAGAATTTGTTTCATTTTAGGATATCACCCATTCAGCTTGTTGCTTCATCATAGATCAATGTTATGACAGTGAACATAAGTTATTCATTTAAACCCATTATAGACCAGGAAAGATCAGGTCATCGAACTGATTACATACTAGTAGTAACCATTGTTGTTCCATTTGCCTTGAAAAAAATATACTCCATCCATTCCAACCTTAATGATGATATGATGTGAGCGAGATAGTAATACCAACACCATAAAAAAAGGTTGGTAGATATTAGAACTCATCATATGAGTCTAGGTATATCCCCTCCTTGAAGGGGAAAAAAAGATGAACACGTAGAAGTTCTATCTTTCTAGCTCTCTCCGCGTCCGTATTTATTTATGTAAGTACACACAGAGTGAATGAGTGAGAGAGAGAGCACCGGACTAGTTTTGTTTGCAAAAAGGAGCCTTTCACGGTATCAACTACAGTAGTCAGGATTTTGGATTTATGGTAAAAAGTCAAAAGTCACTTTTTATTATCTTGAAAGGATCTTTTCAAACCATAAAAATTTTTAACAGTAGTTGTGCAAATTAAAAAGTCGTTCAAGGTTAAACATAAATTATAGCTAGATTGCGAGGAGGGATAAGCAAACTTCAAGTTTCAGCAGAGTCATTGATATTGTATATAAAACTAGTATGGAGTTGGAGGGATTGCTGCTTGTTAATAATAATAAAAGCTAGAGAGAGAGAGAGAGAGAGCTAGAGATTTTTTTTCGCTGTGTGGAGCATTTGCGTTTGCGTGCTTCAGGTGCATCAATTTCACTGTTTTTTACACACATAAATATTGTTTCATTTACGGCATGCCGTGACGCTCAATATATCTCTCTCTCTACATTTTTTCCTGCTCCCACTTTTTCAATGAAAATTGCCACTGAAAAGTGTTCTCCTCTGATGGAGGACTCATCATTGCAACTGAAACAATTAATGGGATGGTTGTAATTAAGCTGTTTCCATAAATTGGGTCGGCATGCTGTAAACTTTTTCTTACCAGGTAATATGCAATTTTTTTTAGTGTAGTCCATTTTGTGCTAGTGCATATTACACTCCAAAAACTGCGATCCTTTGCCGATAATATGATGTCTGTTCCGAGGATGCTTTTATGTGCGAAATGCACGGGCTTGCAATAATTTAGGGACTTCCACACCAATAAATCCCTCACATGGCAATTCGGACAATTCAACGGGGGTATAAATCTAATCATAAAAAAAATGAGAACTCAAGTGCAAGTGGGGTGGCTTCGTCCACGAGGATATGCTCAGCAATTAAAACTAATTCTTTACCAGATAATAGCTTGATCAAGCTGTATTTGAACAAGTCATTAGATGCTAAAAATTGTGTAAAAAACTAGTCTAAGTAGTTTTTTTTAGTACGTGGTCAAATAAAATAATTAGGTATAACCAAATACTCCTTTTAGCTAAACACACACACACGACTTTCCATCACAAAAAGTGCAATTGCTCTCCTGCTCTCGCAACTTATTTCAAAGGAAAGACGAAGACGAAGAATGTATATTATGGAGGTAATAAACATGTACGGACTTTTTCCCCCTATCAACTCTCTTTTGTTTCGCTAACCAGGTGATGATACTAATGTTTATTATAATAAAGGAATGTACGTGCACACATCGCTCTTGTAACGCGGCGTATATATAATACTCCATTTGTCAGTTTAATTAGGCCAACCGGATCCCAACTCACGAGTCGAGATTACCTACCTACTCGCACCACAAATTGCGAAAGAAAGAAAGTGTTCGACACTTGATTCTTCTTCTTCTTCTTCTTCTTCTTCTTGAGCAGAGTGGCAGTGGTGGCAGAGGCAGAGCAGGTATCCCCATCCCCACAAATTCAAAGGCATCTTCTTGTAATCAGAAAGGAGAGGAGGAAATATCATATCGATGAGATGATTTCCACTACTTGTTGGTGATGTGATGAATTGAATAAAGCAGTACAAATTGTAATAGGGCCCTAACCATATTTTCTTCTTCTTCTCCTTTTGTGATGCGATGTTAAAGGTATTTATCAAGCTCATTAGTAATAGCTCTTGTATTATTTGTAGTAGTTTTCGGTGAACATTTTCACCATCACAGTATCATATCATCATCAAATAGCCACCATCATCATCATCAAACATCATTTCTCGTGAAGGCAACGTCGTGACCGTGGCTTGCTTTCGTAATAAAACAAAAGCTGTGTGTATGTAAATAAGATGGGAGTCTGTTCATTTTTTTCTCTCTCTTCTCCATGCGCATCATCATCGGTCGTCTTAACACCAGAATCTTGTAAAGATCTTGGGATGATAGGAGGGTATTAAGCAATACAACTCGGCTAGCTTTTCTCCAAAACTCGACTCAAACATAATACAATGTGGTAGTTATTATCAAGTGGAAATTAGAGTGCCATTACGGACTTTTTTTTCGCCGACAGTGAAAACGTTGAAAAAAGGTTGTGTATAAGCAATGATTCCACTTTGGCCACAAATGTTGCCGTTTTTTATTCACGATGTTGCACCGCCGTTTTGTTGGTACAAGTAACGACGACACATGATAACAATTGTCTAAAGTTTTGAGATGATGTCATCATTCTGGGGCGAGTAATCCAACTCGACTTTTAACAGGCTGAAGACAAATCTATGATCCAAGTGGGGAAATAAAATATGCAGGCTTATCATGAACTTTTTTTTTCTGACTGAGACTGAGGTGTACGGAGGGAATTAGCGTTTCGGTTGCAAATTGGCGAAAAAAAAGCTAGATGAGAGCCGTCTTCAACCTGGCTCCAAGAGGAATATCTACAGGGAAGTGGATACAGGCTCGATATATATTTTTGTTATTAAGTGAGCCATGCGTTTTTAGCTGTAACCATCATTCAAAAAGATAAACACGAAGGCAAATCAACTATTACGTAAACATTCTGATTTCAAGTTTCGAGTCGACCACAGACGTGGCATTCAGATGAGTCCCAACTTCAATTTAATTACCATTGACTAGCAGCAGGTCACGATGTGCATTTTTTTCTCACTGTTACAACTCTTAGCTGAGGAGGAAAGTTGGTGGAAGAAGACGAAGAAGAAGAAGAAGAAGAGGAGGAGGCTCAGCTCGGTTTTGCGTTTAGGCAAAAGGAGCATCATCATTCATGGCCCATGCATGGCAGGGCATTGCATCCGAGTTTAGAAATCCCGACTCGCTGGGTTATTATTATCTGTTGCGGGCACATGAAATACAATAAGCAACAAAAATAATATATAGGTAATGATATTTATATGAAAAAATAGCTGTTTCTCACTTCACTCCTCTGTCAAGACACCAATAATTTTTCGGTACAGGCTCCACAAAGCGGGGATTGAAGATATAGTAACGATGATGATTCCGATGATGATGATGATCAATCATATTTTGCCGAGGCACGCTAGCTTCCTGTATTTTAGTTTTTTTTATTTATTTTAATTTTTGCGCAATTATTTCTCCAGGAGGCTATATACCCCTCCGCCTGGTCTGGTGCTCCACGGAGTGGCCCCACTGTGAACGTTGTGTTCTCCTGAAGGCTGCAATTATAGGGTAACACTGGGTCCACGCACAAGGGGTAATCTGGAGTGCACAGTTTGACCACCGACCGATGTTAATATGATAAATGAGACTTACGTGAAATGAGTAATATTCATATATTGCCTGTCAGAAAGTGAAAAAAGGTTTTGAAGGCAGCAGCAGCAGCAGCAGCAGCGGAGAGAGAGAGGAGAGACGGGACGGGAGAGATGATCCGCCCTCTTGTTGTTCAAATCTTGGAGCAGATCATCTCTCTTTCGCTTCTACTCTGACTGATCCCATCCATTCCAATGCAAAGGCTCAAACTCAAAAATATCTCAGGTGTAATCAAGTAAACAGCTGAAACAAGTTCCTTTTGTTGAACACATGAATTTATAGCTCTTGATTTTTGTAAGTAGCTGTTTTATCGTTGTGATCACGTACACGGCCCGAGTGAGTATACACAACAAGATAGGGCGATGACTTGAATGTTTTTTTTTTATAAATTTTACCCGAGGATTATTACTATTTCAGAGAGGTGCTCGTCATTTATCTAGTTTTTTTCCTGAAAAAAAAATAGTTAGTGATAGGCAAACGTAAAAAAACTCAGTCTGTGAAACCCGGGACGTGTGTGAGTTATGCGTAGCTGAGAATCCATTTCAGCTCGCAAATCACTTTTGAACAGTTACACCTGAAAAGTTGCTGTCCTGAAGGCTTTTCAATAGAGGAAAGAAACACAATATTTTGTGGATTTAAGAGGGTGTCTACAACTTTAAATTAAAGTTTTAGCACTTTTTCCTAGAAAATATATATAAGCAATGAGCTGAAAACTGAAAAAAAAGTTCGGCGGTTCTTCATAGAAAGGAGAGAAAAACTAATCAGTATTCATCCTTCACAATCTCTCTGATCATTCATGCCAGTTTTTTGCAGTTTTTTTTTTCAGAAAAAAAAATTCGCTGGTATGACTCATAATTTAAAATAATGGAATTGCAATGACACCTATAGACACAAAAATCTCAAAATAATTATGACTATTATCCTGATGACATGACGACGAGTCGAGTAGGCACATCACACAGGTTACAAACAATCCATAACAAAGGGACATCCATCCATCCTTTTAACATTTTGCGACATATATTTCCTTTCCTCCCTTTCGGTGGTGATGGTGGAGACAAAACGAGAGGAGTTCTCGTGTTGAAAATTGATTAGACTCCTGGAGACTAATATTGAGAGCACGTTAGCCCAGCAAAAAATCCCGATCTATCAAACCTTCTATTTACACTTGGTTGACTACAATGTGCTGCTCTCCTCCTCGTCTCGTCGTCGTGCCCATTTCAAAGGGAGTCGTCAGTGCATCGGAGGCTGCTGCTGCTTTGAGAAATGTGTCGGAGGAGAGAGTCGTCTCTGGCTGGATATATATGTATTCGGCATTCGACCAGCATGAAATATGTGTGAGTTGCGATCCTTTTCCGATCCCTAATTCCGTTATACTCCCTCGTTTTCCACGCGCTGCTTGCAGAGCTAAATTCACAATCTCTCCTTTTCCCTCTTCCACCACCACCACCATCCACCATCACTTAACAACTCTGACTTGAAAGAGTATACCACTTTTCTATGTTCCTATTAACTCTTCAATCCGTCCTCAGTATATGGAGTCAGTGAGGAGAAGAAGACGAAGAAGAAGAAGACCAAGTTGCATATTTTCCCTATAAAACTGTCCCGTCCTTCTTATAGCTGCCGGTTTTTACTAGGAGCCACTTACGGAGCAATTGTGTCGCCGTCCTCTTTTGCCATATTCCGTGTCGTCTTCATCTCGAGCCTCTTTTTTTCGCTTTTACTATATATACATTTCGCTGGTTTCGGCTAGACTCTGGAATGTGTTCCTCCTCCTCCACCACCACCACTACTCTCTCTCTTCTCCATTATTACATGTAAGCACTCTGATTTTCCCTGCCTTTTATTGATGAAATAAGGAAAAAAGGAGCTGTCTTCATTGAATCTCTGATTTCCCAGACCGAGCCTTGTCTTTCTTTTTTTTTACACACACAGCAACGTACATTTCCACATACATTTCCTCGCATCCCCTACTACCAAAATTTTCTTCACTTTAGCGAAAAAGTGGGAGCTTGGGTGTGTATCCAAAGGAGGAGAAAAACTAGAGAATTGGATTCTCCTGCCATGCCCTGCTATCTATTTGCTATATTATGTATCCCCCAAAACTCGCGTATATTTTTTCTTCGTCGTCGTCTTCTTCTTCGTTGATGTTGAAATTTCTCTTCCTGAAATTTCTGACCGGATTTCCCCAGATATTTTGTCGTCTAATCTATCTCATCGTCAGTATCAAATGAATGTTGCTGATGCTGTGTGAGGAGGAAGGGGTCGGGTGGTGGTGTATTCCACCAGTGAAAATGGTGTGTATTGTGTACTACTACTCCAATGTCGAAACAGATTTCACTTGTCGTTCCTTTCCCACTGAATTTGTCAAAGTTGATACTTGCCTGAAGTATGTCATTTGGTTGGGAAACGTCACGACTCAGGAGGAGGCAGCAAAGTAGGAAGGGACGCGTATAGTGTGTAAATAGATTAAGGAAGATGTAATGAGAGCGCTTTCTGTTGATTTAACCATATTATGTCAGGCATGAACTAGAAAAAGAAATCCTCTAAAGATACAAAGCAGGCGAGGGCGAGGAAACAAGAGGAAGAAATGTCTGCGTTGAGTAATCACTTTTACATTTTAAATCATACTTTGCCCCATTCCCATTCCCATTTTTTTTTTTGCAAAAAATGAAAGAAAAAACTTCAAATATTTTTTTTGTCCAAGAAGAAGAATACACACCCTTTCATCATATGCTATCCGGTCAGACTTTTATGGCTGGGGTTCCGCCGATCGCTCTAACTCTAACCGCGTTTTCACATATTCATATGCACAATATATCTCGCGTATTATTTGGCTCCAGGTTTTTCCGATGATGTATGGGACGGTTGGGTTGCCAGTCGAGATTTATTTCACCCGTATGAAAAAATATATTTCCACCCACTTATTCATGAATCCTGTCAATTCCAAATCCCTTTTCTTCCCGTTTTCCATCCGAGAATTTTGTGGTTGAGCAAAAGCGAGACAAAAACGTTTACTTGCTAATTTAAATTGCTTTTTCCTACCACGACTTTTTGCTGATTGGTGCTAAATGGGGTGTATCACTTGTAGGTCGTTTTCTGTGACGAGCGACGAGCTCAAAGCAAATATTGACTGTGTGACTCAGCCAACCCTCTGCTGCGCACAAGTTATTTCACTAGAGAGGGTAAAAAAACGGCAACATTTTTTCACGTAGAAGTAGAGAGATAATCTTAAAAGAAAAAAACCAAATGCAGAAGAGATTTGCGAGAAAAATGGTACAAATTGAATTGGCGAAATTCGTCGGGATTATGATCCACTCTCCGCAGGACAAATAGTTCTCCTGAGACGTTTTTTTATTTCAGTTTTTGACAGTTGGGAACAAACGTCGGTTGGAGTAAACTAGGCCAGATTTGAAGCTGGCGAGTGAGCTGCTCCAGAGAGGAAATCGTTTATTTAAAAAAAAAATAAATTGATTCTCTCAATTTTTTCTCTCGCTTGAAACATAAATTTAAACCAATTCCTTGCCCAATTCTTCACTCTCTCAAAGTGTGATTGTTTGGGATGTTCATTGATATTAAGTATTTTCCACATTTTCGGGTACTCGATGCAGATGTAATATTTTCGAGTCGAACTATTTATTTATGATGCCACTAGCATTAGCATATTACTTTCCATAACAAAAACACCTGTCTCAATCCCTTTCCCCTGTCACGTGCTCCTCAGCAAACATCTCAATTTTTATCGCAAAAAGTCAATTTCGCAAAGTAGCAACAGCATATATCCAACCCACACACTCCTGTTTACGTACTCCACTTCATTCAACAAAAAAATAATCCATGGGAATGCATCTCATCACACAACAACGCGAACGCGAATCCTCCTCTGCCAATATTTTCACCAGGATGTTGGCAACGCTTGAATGGACACCCATATAAAAAAGATTGGCCTGTGTAGTTGGTTTGGTGGTGGTGGTGCATGGTGCATAATACTGTATATTAAACACACTCCCAACTACACTCCCTCCCCTCCATATAGTGCTGCTGCTGCCTTGTTATACACAAGAAAAAATAGTAAGTTGTGGAAATGTGTATGAAGAAAAAAAAAAGAATAAGCTTGGGCAACATTCCTTGCATTTCTGTTTACCCTAAAAAATTTGGCTTCCAATCCAAGAATGATATATATACGCAGCCTGCCTTCTCTCGGAACGAGTTGCATTTATTGTGCAATGTCGTACAAAAACTGTGATTTCCGTATCACTACCACTACTCATACTGCCACCGCCAAGAAGTTTAGCTGGTCGGTGGCAATCAAACTATATATGAATGCAACAGGAAATGAGTGTTTTAACGCTTCCCTTCCGCTTAACCATGCATCCCTATATACTCAAATGAGGATATATACGACGAGACGGTGTGGCCCGTCGCCCGCCCGCCTGCTCACTATAACTCTGTGAGAAATAAGTGAAAATGCCACAAAATGTGGGAAACATCCCATATTATATGGCATCATACCACCATGACAATAATCCTTTCACTCATGCACCATCACCACCACCACTTTATGCAAGTCAAACAAGCAGGGAAAACCGTCACAATAATAATACGAGCCAGTTGACTTCGACCGGGGCCAATCTGGCCCCAGTTTAAAAGTGCGGCGATGATGATGCCGATGCACTTTGTACGCACAAGCCAACTGGGTAGAGCAATACTAATATTATGACATTGACATTGGCAAGTGTACAGATTGTGTGGTAATGTGTGTTGAAAAAAAAATTGAGTGTCCTCATCCAAAAATCCATGCAATTGTAACAGAAAAAAATATGAACCCCACATCTGACATGATGCCCCCTAAAAATTCTTTGGCACGTCATTTCCCCAAACTAGATTTTCTCTCTGGCCAGTCGGCCCAGGGCCAAACCACCTATGGTATGGTAAGAGTAAGAAGAAGAAGAAGGCCAGCCAAAGTACTCAAATTCCCTTTTTGCGTAAACATCCACCACCACCAGCAATGAAGATTCACCCTGTTTACTATTATCGGTCGACAAGGTTGGTTGTGTAGTCTGCAAATAGAAAGCATAAGAGAACAGAAAGAAAGAACACGTATGTAATTTGATTCTTTTTTGTTTCTGGGGTACGCTATGGCCATTTTGTAGGGAATTTTGTAAGAAGAGTTGTTGATATCACGCTGACTTGCCGGCAGATTAGGTGGAAATGGAGCGAAAAAAACATTTCTAATGATTGTATCCCTTTCAGCATTAATAAAAGTCAAAGTTGTGGAAATGGGGAATTTTCACGACGACGACGACTTGCGGAAAGCATTGTATTAATTTAAGTTTGAGCCCAGGGAATCCTCTCTCTCTCCTATAGCTTAAAGTGGAGGAGCAGCAGCGGACAGGTGAATATATATATAAAAAAAGGGGGAAGGTGGAGGTGATTTCGTTTAGATGATTTTTTTTATTCCCTCATAACTCCTTTCGCCGGAGATCCTCTGGCTGAATAAGTAAATAAGATTAGAAGATAACGTGTGGTACTGTTTGTGTGTCCAATAAAATATCTTTTTGAGAGAACCCGTGAATGAGGCGGACGCCGCAGTTGTGACTTGTGAATGGGGTTTGTTTGACTACAATTACAGACACGTACCTAGACTCTGGCCGCATTGATCGCCTAAGATACCAACACAACTGGATTCTCCTCTGTGATGAGATGATGATGATGATGATGAGCAGAGGAATGTGGAGGATTATAAAAATATACACAAGGGAAACGCACACACTGAGAGCAAATTGCGTTGGCTCGTTCGGGCCATTTGTTTCTCAAAGTTTTTGATTGGCATTTATGATACCATTTGCTGTAGTTTATTAGTAATTTTTTAAAGTTCGATCTGCCCATGACTGTCATCATCGCTTCATACCAGAAATGATATCCCTGGCGAATATTATAAAAAAGAGGTGTAGTGGAAGTGGATATGAATGCACAATTTAAGAAAAGGATTTTTTTTTCTGTCTACCTCAATTCAACCCTCATTTCCCTTTGTCTTTCTTCCACTCTTTTAGCATCCAGTAATGATGAATATTTTATGACCGGAGGCTCAAAGGTTAGAATGATTGCCTTTGCTTGCTCACCACCACCACTCATAATACGATTTTTTATCCATTTTTTTCAAAAGCCACAAAAAATAAAGCTTTTGTTGGGGAACATGCCCAACTGAATGTTTATCTGAATGAGATACCCTCCACAAACACACACAGTTCTGAATAGTTTGTAATTCATGGGGGATTTCTTTCGCGCATTGTTTTTATTTTTTTTAAAGAAATGACACGAGTATGTGTGTGTGTTTTGAAAGGTGACTTGTTAAAAAGTTTTTTTTTGAGTATTTGCTATCCGATTTTAATAACGAATCCCCATTTTTTACGAGGATTTAGAGAAAATGAAAGGAATGGCGATAAATTGTGGAAAACTGAAGGGGAAAGGAATACACACTCGATTCTCTGACAATGGCATCAAAAGGCAGGGATGCTGCTTGGGTGCCATACTCGAAGAATGACGAAAAAATGTGTAGCGCATTTTGCATTGAAACCATATCTTCCTTTCCATTTTTTTTCTCTCTCCCTCTCGTCTCGTATCCATCCCATTTCAATAAAATTAGGCTTAAAGATGGAAATTATTAGTTTGAGCTGGTAACCATGTTCTCATATTGAATTGCAGATGAATGTTAATTTTTCTGCACTAATTTTTGCCCTCAACTCAATTTTCCCATTTTAAAGGAAACCATATATATATACGCTCCAAGAGGAATAGAAAAGGTATGCCCCTCTCTGATTCTGATTACAAAGAGAGCTGAGCTGTGGTCATTTCTCGCATGCCATCCGTTGTCCGCCGTCGTCGTCAAAACATTCAAAAGGGAAACTATCATCAGCATTTTTTTCGCCATGAAGATGATGATCACGGTGATCGTCATTATCATCACCATCATCATCCTTATTATTATTATCATTATGATTTTTCCTTGCTAAACTGAAACCCTACGTTTGTGGTCTGATGATTTCAACTAATTTTATTGTGCTTCAAGTCCTGCTGCTGATGCTGATGATGCTCACTGCATATCATCATCATATCGTACTTTTTTCACTTTTTTCACAAAAACTTGGGGTACATCTATTTCCACACTACATAGCTCCGTCGTCGTCGTCGTCATCATCATGATAGCCCAAAGTCAAAGAGTAAGGTACAGTTGAAGTTGGGGAATGGGGAAAAAAACTCGGCACTCGGCACATTATAATATGATCCCCTTCTGAATGAGTGTGACTGGCTAAAGCCGCACTGGTTGCTGAAGCACCGTTTAAATCAAGCTTGAGGATAGAAATTCTCACCAGAGTTGTTTAGCTGGGATGATGATAAGATGAGAGAATTTTGAATTTCAATTCGCTAATTATTGGGTGCTTAATGGATACACACGGGGAAAAGTGTGTTACAAGAGACGACCAGGCAGGCAGGCAAGAGTTGGGAGTTGGAGATTTCAAGTGTGTATACGAGTATATTATGTATATATATATATATATATTCCTCGGAGAAATGCTATTTTTAACTGGAGGGCTTCTTTTTCCAAAATCTTATCCGCATAGCGCGTATCAAGTATTATGTATACGGCGAAGAATTTATCATGGTGATATTATGATGTGAGGAGCAGTTTAAATATCTGTATTACTGCCGCATATCATTGCCGTTTCGTTTCCTTGTACCTCAAACCAAGAGGCTGACGTCAGCGCTCATACATTGTGTAAAGTTAATTGAGTACTTGAAATTATGCCTGCAAACCCTGTAAACCTGTATGGCATGTGGGGAAGGTTGGCGAGAGAGAACGTTGTTTTATTATTTTACAGGAAACGCGCAGATTGTTTTTTTTGTGCTGCTAGGTTGACCACTCAAGCGGAGAGAATCACTAGGGAATAATTTTTCAATATTGAAAATATTATCGAGAGGACTCGCCACACTCGCCAGACTGTCTGGAGTGTAGTAGTAGTAGTAGTAGACTATCCTGACTGACCGACCACGAGATGAACAATATGCGATAGACTAATTAATGTTATACAATAATAATATATCATTACGGGAAATTGTGGTGCCGGCATGGCACTAAACGGGTTGGGTAGTGGGAAAATTACAATGGGGTGATCTCTCAGGTGGATATTATTACTGGAATAAATAAAATAAGAGTTTATAAAATCTAGACTCAAAGATTGGAACTGCTGGAGGGGCTTTTTTGCCCGTATGAAATAAACTTGTGGTAAGTGGACACGGGGATGATGCTACGACCAGAATAAATAATAATGAGTAATATACTGTATGTCAAGTGTTTCGACATTTGGCCATTTCGTATTGATTGGAAATGGGGGTTGCCAAAGTTTTTGATGACCGCTTTATAATCTTCATAATCTTATATTGACTTTTAGCCAATAAAACCACATCCGCCAAGTTTTTTTAAAAGTATACAGACAGACATACAGATATAGAAAAAGTATAAAGGTTCCTTTGAACCGGATCCTTGGTAATTTGCAACTTACAGGTTTCAACCTAAATTATTTGAAACATTGTGAATAGTCGGGAGGAGGAGGGGAAACCATGCGGAAATTTCATTGGAATTTTTCGACCCATACTGTGCTAGTGTTATAGTTGTTGGGAGTTGGGCGTTATTATAAAGTTGGTTGAGTCTTCCCAAATAATCCTAGGTTTGCAACTGTTTACCGAATTCCCAGGATAATTTCTATCAAGATGTAATATACTCATTAAAAATGGTACATTGATATATAGCAAGCAACGCGATCAGGATCAGAGAGGGTTCATATTATTATTATTATTATTAGGTATTATTCTTCTTTGTGAATGTTTTGTCTCCCCTGTTTTGTCTGTGTGTTCCTAATTATTAAAACCGCTTGACCGATTTGGCAATCTTTAAACTTTTTTCTTCAAATTCCCTTTTTTACTTCTTCTTCTTCTTGCATTGAAGCTCATTGCAGCAGGAATAGGAATGAATGAAAGCATGAAATTTCCTGAGGTTTCTCCGGCATCACATTTGCGGTCAGTTTTTTTTCTTCCCTCGTTTGAAGCGTGCGAGTAAAAACCCTTTTTCTTACAACTCCAACTCCAACCCACCACCCACCCATCTTGGCCATTTTTGTGTACACAATATATTTAATATCGGGAAATTCGTCAAGGAAGTGGAATCACAATGGAGTAAAAACTAAAGAAGGAACGTGGTTTTTTACCGCTAAAAGCTTACTCGCAACTTTTTATATATTATTTGGAGGAAAAAGCTCCCAACAGAGCTGTCGTAGCGCCACGAACCTCACTCACTCAAACACACACTCTCTCTTTTTTTGATATAATATAATATATTGTTCATCCCCAGAGATAGGCATATATAATATCTTTGATCGGGAGACTGAACTTCAGGATGATGATGATTGTTCCGGATGTAGGGTGTTCAAACAGCGGAGCAATCAGAAAATCCTTTATCTTCAAAACTTACCACACAATCTCAGTTTTTTTTAGTCAGAACTGAAATCCTCCTGAATAATCAGAAAATAGGAGACAAGAAGGGAACCTTCTTCTTTTTCTGCACAGGAGTGATGGTTTTCCTCACGTTGTTATGACAATCCGCGCCCGCTTAATCCATGCATATCCAAGATAAACCTGAAGAAGAAACAAAAACTTGTAGTAGAGAATCATCATCACTGATATCTTGTTGCACTCATTCAGCTCAGTTTTACTAAGTGCTTTCTAATGTTTGCTCGTTGCATTTCAGGTCCCTCCATACTCGCATATATACGTACTTTTATACGTAGCCTGATTTTTTTTTCTTATAAAAACTCACGCGAGTCACCCCTACTTTGACTGGGGCAGTACCTTCACGAAAGCACAGTTTGCAAAAAAGCAACTAACTAATTTATTGAAGAAACCCGTGGTTTAAAATGAAAACATTGAAAATTGGCAGAACCCCACCATGTTTTCATTGTAAAAGACACGCTTTTAAATATGACATGAATTATAAACACAAACTTATTATATATTATGGGCATGGGCATCTTCCCCAAAAACATTTTTGAGAGATGAAGACATTGAGATTTTTCACACAGATTAGAAAACAAAATGCATTCTCATCTCTCATTTTTCTCATATGAAATATGTGTGACAAAGGGCTGCTGCTGCTACTTTACATGGTTTTCCCCGTATAGGCAAGTAAGCGCACAAGCCCAAGTAAATAAATAAAAAAATTTAGAAAAAGTGTGACTTGATTAAAGTAAACTTTTATCATTTTTATTTCCTTAAATGGGCACTAGTTTGTCTGGCCTGAAAACGAAGTGATTATCCTGAGTTATTTCCTTTTTAATGGGGACCTTAAGGAAGGAAAGATTTGACGCCGTGGTAATGTTTTTAGAAAAAAGTTTTGCGAAACAAGATGGCCATCGTTAGATGGGACCCTCATAAATATATAATTTTGTGTAAATCTTTCATTTTTTTCGTTTTCCATCCTGACAAAATATTATACATTCTAGGACCTATCAAACAGCAAAAGTGGGATATAAACATGAGTGAAATGGGACTTAAATATCATTATGATTTCCATGATGTGTAATATGATAATATGTATATAGTTGCACTGCAGTATATATATAGAGTCACTTTTTTGTTGCTGCTGCTGCTGAGGAACAAGTGAATCATAAAAATTTGAATTATTCACAAATTCATATAAATACTTCCATATACTGCCCAGTGATGATTTAGATTGGGCATAAAAACTGATAGGAATCAAAAAGTGGAGATATTGCTTAGAAGAACCGAGGTTAGAGTAGTTTTGGTCCACACGTCACTGAGCACAAAATAGTAATAATATAATAATAAGTAGAGAAGAAGAAGAAGAGTTACATAAGACAACATAATAAGAACTCGCCATCTTATTACATAAGTAAGTATATCATAGGGGAATCCAGATAACAAGGGTTTTAACCCGTGCTGAGTGTGTGCTTCTTGGGAAAAGCTCATTTTTATTGTTATTCCAAAAAAGAACAACTTTAAGACAAAGTAGCTTAACGAGAAACACGAGACAAGAAGAAGGGGGACTCTGGGTATATTTTACTTTTTACGAGAGGTGGCTCCTCGGATTGAAGCACATTGGAAAAACATTGTTCGACGTTATCAGAGGTCGGACGGCGGAGGAACCTTACCTTCGCAGCACTACTGGGAGTTCTGGTGGTGTGGTGGTGGTGGTGGCGGAGGATGAGGAGGTGGATGAAAGTTGTATTTTTTGGTGGCAAATGCCACGCCAGTCGAATCCCATAAACGACGTTTACCACGGGATGATGAGGCTGTAAAGAGCAGGAAATTCATTTTGCAAGATTGTTGCAACTGATTACAGTTTTAAAAACATTTCTAGGGAGGACTCTTAATAGACATAATATTTATTAAAGTGGCTCCACACTTAGTACACCCCACTAAATGACGGTTAATGGGGATCAAGAGGAGAAAAGTGGACGGTAAAAGAGTAATAATAAAGTTGGTGAAGACGAAGACGAAGACGTGAAGCTCCACACGCAGATAATATGTATGCCTCCTCCATATAGGCACCTATACTGATTGCGAATGGCGACTTGAGGTGGTGGTGGTGTGGTGGTATTATTATTATTATGAGCTCTGTCAATGAAGCCATATGCTTATAGCTCCTTCATCCGTTCCGAGTTGGCTATCTCAGCTTGTATCATTATTATCCTTTTTCATAATTAAATTTGCATTTTAATGATCACTCCCAACCAGTGGGGCTAGCTTCGACGGAAAAACACACACCACAGATAAAAGTCTATGCTCTGCTCTGCCTGCTTGGTTGATGTGTATGTACCTACCTCACTAATTTCGACACAAATGAATGAAATAATATCTGCAGAGCAAATCAAAGAAGAAGACGAAAAAAATAAGATGCTCTTGCATAAAATGGTGATTAAATCAAGGGGAGCCCATTCAAAGCGAGCATTAATACTGAGCGAGAAGAAGAAGAAGGAAGAAACACGGGTGCGATCTGATCGCGTTAGAAACGAAACGACAAGAGGAGAGAAAAAAACATTTCAACAGCGTACAAATTTGTGTGTAAAGTAACTTGTAAGCCACGACAAGTGAAAGAGAAAAAGGGGTGAGATGGGAAAGAAGAAGGGTGAAAACTTGAGAGAATATATATTTCTCAAGGTGCCTGTGTGCCTGCCTGCCTACCTACCACTTTTTAGGTTTGCATTCCACTTCCACCCAGGGCGAGCGAGAGCTAGAAGCTCCTCAGCGAAAAAAAAACCAAACTCTTTATCTTTTTTCTTTTTGAAATGAGGGGAACGTGAGAAAAAGTTGGTGGAGTGGTGGTGCTCTGACGACACAAGTAGCCAACAAAGCATATCATTTTTTTTAGGTAGTAATAATATTATAATCTCTCACGGAAAATCCGTCCCTGGTCGTCTTCACTCTAGCTCCTTTTGTAGTTTAGCATCGTCTCGTTCTGCTTTGTTGTCATACTACGCAATCTGCTTTTCCTTCTCCTTTTTTCTAATCCACACTCACCTGTAATAAGAAGAAGAAGTTATAGAGGAGAAGAGGTGTACGGACGACGGGCTTGGTTTTTAGGGGAACCAGAATCCCAACATTTTTTGCTACTTCTTCTTCGTTCTAACATAATTTTATATCGATTTTACGCCTTTGTGCGCAACTCTGCAAGTAAAATTTGATGTAGGTATGTATCAATCGTTAGCATCATCAAGTGCGTAAGTATGCAGCTTGTAAATACAAGTGGAGTAAAATGTAGTGGAGTAATGAGCAATGTAAGTATATTTACTCAAGACTAAGAGTTATGTTTTTATACGCATGTGCTTTTAAAACCCTGTTTTTATTTTTGCTAAAAAAGAAAAAATATCCGTTGGAATCATGGTGATCATGGTTGAGAGGGGAAGGGGAAAAAAGTTTCTTGTTTGTAAAACCGTATAAATATTTTTTTGAAGATGCTAGCTGAAGCTTTAAATATTTGTAAAACATGGAGGAAATATATATATATATGTTTTTTTAATTTGTAAAATGTACGCCCAACTCTAGTTTACAAGTTACTCTATTAGACGTCCAATTAACGACGAGAAATTTTTAGTGAGAGAAACACGGTTGGGGGTACGTACACCACAATTTTTTTGGGGGTACGATCTACATCTAATAATAATAAAAATGTTTACATATGTAGAATCAGGTGTAATCTGTGAGAGGTTGCAAAAAATTAACATGTGTTTTCGTAATCCAAAAACATTGCCAATTTGCTCAAAAATTGGATCACCAAATTTGAGCAAACAAAGGAAGAAGGGAAAAATGCGCAAATTGAGAGGTTATTTTAAAGCAACTTTGTAAAATTGTTTGTGATAGCTTATAAATGATCATGTTTTAATAAGAAGGATATTTTGTAGGGGGAATGAATGTAGAGTAGCACACAAAATTAAAGTATGGTAATGACCTAGACTCTCGGGAGGAGGATGGATGAAAAAAAAGTGGTGAAGGTATTATTTTTTTTCTTCTCTCCTTCAGCTTCCTAAATATTCGTGTGGCGAATGCACTCTGGCCACCACCACCGTCTTCCCAAAGTATTTGTCCCTATAAAGACGTGGTAGCTTCAGAGAGAGAAGCACATCATTAACCTGGTTGATCCCACCACTTATACTACATTTCCCCCATCTGTTCTGCCCAGCCGTCAGCATACCAGTATAACACGTGTCTAATAAGAAAAAAGAGGAAGGAAAAAAATGCTTCCCTCCTGGAACGAAGATCAATTGGGTATTCAAATAGGGAGGAAATGGAGTGCATATATATATATACATATCGGTATCTCCAGTTCCTCCACACCTTACAACAGCCTAACTCCTCTCTCTCGAAATATCATCCTGGGTGAGGATCGTGGAGGTTGTGGTGGTGGTCGTGTGACAAAATGCTTTCACAGATTCCACTCGACTCCTCCATCTCGCAGCAATAGAGTCTTCTTTATTTTGTGTCGGCCTTTTGTCATCATCGGGCTGGGTTGGTTGTAGGGGAATGAGGGAGTGCATATATATAATAAAAAAATCCTTCTAGCTACCTTCCCTCTCGTCGTCGTCGTCGTCGTCCCAGGACGAGAATGGATGCGTGTAGAGTTTTGTAAGATGGGCATAAGTGGAGACCCATTATGAGGATTATTGGCTGATGATGTTATAAAAGGGTAAGTGAGTAAACCTAAGAGTTCATCAATCATATTACACAAACTTTGTCTCACATCTTCACAGCCTCTTTTCCTCCTCTCTCCGGCGGTGGAGGGTTTTTTTTATAGGGAGGAAAATGTGTAATAAAAGGTTGACGAGCTGGGATGAGGTGCATTGCATTTTCCACTCCTCAGCCAGCTGAGGGAACCCAGGTTCGATGATGATGACGATGCATTTGTTATAGTTTGCCGACTAGACTATATGCATGTCTGTCTCTCAGATGGGCGAAAAAGCACCTTTTTCCCGTCCATTATATGGCCCCTTTACAAAATCATTATTATTTAATCTGGGATGAGTGCAGCTAGGTATGTGGTGGATGGTGGAGGAGGAGGTGGATTTTGTATGGGGAAAACGGTTCTTTCTTATAGCTACCTCAACTCAACCTGTGTATAAGTTGCATAAAGGTCGGTTGGGTGTTTGGGGGTAAACACACACAATACCACAAACAAAAAATTGTGGACAGAGACATCCTGAATATACACACATTTTCTACAGACAAAAGCCCATACCCATATGGCTGCTGTGGTTTTTGTTGGGGAGTATTGCCTGACTTTTTTGTTGTTTGGGAATTTGGGATGCACAATGCAATTATTATGAAAAAGGAATAATGGGGCTCAATGATTTCAAGTGGAGTGGAGTGGAGTGCTCCATGAAGTGCCACTTGTGATCCTATAACCTTTCAAGTGTTTTGCACAAAGACTTGACAATGAAGTAGTTTGGTTCTGGGAGGTGGGGTGGTCGTGGTGGTATAATGTGTCACTCTGGATGCTAATCTCCCGATAAAGATAATTAAGGACAAAGAAAAATGCTCTATAATATTATTCGCAAAGAAATCAAAGCTTGTTTTTTGAAGGTGCTCATTTTCCACATGTTCAAACAGTTCACGTTGTATTTCACCAACAAAAAAAGTCCAACTTTTACTCAAGAACTCATCTCATCCTGGGCAAGATGATGTGGACGGGTATTGGAATTGGAATGGGAAACGGAAAGCACAACGGGTGGTGGTGGTGGTGGTTCGCTTTTCTTTTACTTACTTTTGCGGTACACTCGATCTCCACGGATTCAGCAGCTTGTGCACTTGTGAGTGAACCCCATATCATCCATGAAGAGTGTCTCCCTCTGCGACTCCACTACATCTCTGCGTACTTTGTTGAGTACACTTCTCCTAAAAGCATAGCGCACATCAGCCACCACCACACACCACATTTAGCACATACAGAGGAGGATGGATTCTCTCGCCGGTCCGATATGTAAAAGATTCCCTTTTTTCGTCCTCCTCTTCTCCTCTGAAACATCAACACATCTTTCGTTTTTTGCCTTCGTGGTGGTGGTGGTGGAATGATGTGATGATTCTATATAACATAGTATATCGTGGTGGTGGTGGTTGGTGGTGATGGAGGTGATGCTGGTGGTTGTTCTCTTAGGGAAAAGGCATGCGAGAAGCTTTCAAAAAGACAAAGGTTTCTCACAAGAAAGAAGACTACTACTCCTTTTTCCCGTTGCAGTATCTCCGTCTGCAGTAGTAGTACGCGATCGCATCGCCTTGTAATACAGCCACAGCACAGTTTTGCTGTGGAGGCCTCATTGAAGCCGTGCCGTGCGTGGTGGTGGGTATGGGTATCATGATAAAACAAGGATGGATATCCAGTCCCCTCCTGATTTTACTCTCAGACTGCCGACTAACCGGGACAGCCAAGACGACAGGGAAGAAGTAAAGAGACAAAAAAATAGTCACATTTTTACCAGAAAAAAATACAGTATTAAAACATATAGAGCCACATATATATATATACATACTCTCATACTCTTTCTGAGACTCGACAATTTTTACTACACATTTCTACACACAAACCAAAAAAAAAAAAGAAAAACGAGAAGAAGAAGAAAAAAAGCGAGAGAAGCAAAACTACCCTTGCTACTACTAATTCACTAACAAGAAGGAGTCACACAGCTCTCCTCTCTCAACGTACTTCGTTTCGTTTTTTTCTCTCTTCTTCTTCTTCTTCTTTTCGCATAAAGGCCTTTCCTTTACACTCCTCCGTAAAGAACGCATTCAGTCTTGTTTCGATCTCTGACTTGATCTGGTTGACTTATAGAAGAATGAGAAAGGACGGCTAGGACGGGCACATGGTAAAAATAATATAACCAGTCACCTAAAATTCTTCTTTTTTCTTGTACCAGCTAAAAACCATTGGGCAAAGTAGCGAAAAATTCAGCCCTGACTAACCCGTAAAGACTGAGAGAGGGAGAGAGAGAGAGAAAGAAAGAAGGAAAAAAAAGAGAAGGAGAGTAAAGAAGCTCTAGCTCACTCAGCATCACCACCAATCCTCCCTCTGCCCAATATATTTCACCCTTGTTGTTGCAAAAACAAGGAAAAAACACTTTCCCCCATTTTTCTTCTCCTTTCTTATCCCATTTTCTTCATCACAAGTTTTCCTCCATTTCCCACTCACTCACCAGTTTGTCCCATGCAAGAACAAGTCCGTTCCGTAGTCCGTGTGGAAAAAGACCTCTTTCTTTTTTCCCTTCACCTAAAGCTTTTTTTTCTCTTTCTCTCTCTCTCTCTCTCTCTCTCTCTCTCTCTCTCTCTACGGCAGGCGACGGACAAGTGAATTTTTTTAGCAAAAAAAATAAAAAATTTCTTCCCCCTTTTTTGTCTCCCCCAAAAAATCTTTTTTTTTGTTTTAGCTGTAAGAAATCTGCTGAGCCCCAAGTTGACTTATATCCTTCCTACGTTTTTCAAAAGACCAACAACAAAAAGGAATTCCCCTTTTTCCCAAATTTCTAAAAAAAAAAAAAAAATACTACCAACTTTTTAAATACATGTAATGCCCAAAAGTTAAGTGTTATTATTACAATTATTTTACAAGAGTTTTGTATGTAGGAAGATTTTTTTGCAGTGGTTGTAGATAATAAAAGATATTGCAAAATGTTTCTCTCCACTGCTACAATTCTTTTTTTTCTAGTCTCTCTCTCTCAAAAAAAAACACACATTTTTCATTAGTATTTTCTCCCCTCTTGTTAGAGTTTTCAAAAAGTTAGAAGACGAGCGTCAAGTAGTAGTAGTAGTTGGTGGTGTTGAGCAGAGTACAGACCAATGTCTTGTATGTAACTGCACATTGCTGCTGCTGCTCCCATGATGATTACTTACATTTTGTATTTCAGACAATCCTAATTTACTTAAAGTTGTACATGAGCAGCAGGCTCCCTTTCCACATGTTTTGTAATTAGAAAAAAATAGTACTATATAAACCCACGTAGAACGCATAGTACAAGTACTACTACTACTGCAGTGATCCCGCTGTATATAGTCACATTTGAAGAAAAAAAATATACATAAAACATACTTACGTTACTTTTTTTTACCTATGCTATTTTTTTTTGTACTAGTCAAAAAATATTCTTGAAACGTGACGACGACGCAAGGCAACCTCTCTCTCTCACACACATTCAAAGTGAGAGCACAAGGAAGTACGAGTGGATCCGCATTTTTTCAAACGCTGGCAACACGGGGAAA
Source organism: Dicranocentrus wangi (assembly GCA_036850665.1). Lineage (NCBI taxonomy): Eukaryota > Metazoa > Arthropoda > Collembola > Entomobryomorpha > Entomobryidae > Dicranocentrus > Dicranocentrus wangi. The sequence continues at coordinate 1,900 of JAANSN010000381.1, read as the reverse complement.
TAAGATTTTTCGCAAGTTAATTCACATCTCAACTTCTCTCTCTCTCGGAAAGTCATTAAGAGAAACACTGACAATACATTATATACACTTTGGGTGTAAGAAAGAGACAAAGATTTACAGAAAAGAGAAACGTAGGAAGTGTGTTTATTACGTAGGGAATACGAAGGAGGAGTATGGGATAAAGTGAACTTCAGAGAGAAAAAAAACATTTTTTCCCCGAACTCTCGTTTTGTTTTTGACTTGAGAAACGGGCAACGAGAGATGGCGAAGGCTGACGCCTTGCATATGATCACTTAAACGTCAGTTGGTCCGCAGCAGGAAAGGAACAAGCCAGGCTTTCAAAATCCTGCTCTCAATATAATCCCATCTTCTCTCAACTTTGTCTCCGTCGTCGTGTCACACTGCCTGTAAATTCATTTAAAGCTGTGTAATGAACTGTTGTAGAAACTGCGGTGCTGCTGTGTATCACTGCAAATAAGTACGCAACCTTATAATATACCTAAAAATACTGTGCGAGTAAAAATGGTGGCAAAAATTCTCCTCCTGTGTTGTTGAAACTGAAGGTGGTATTATATAGTGACGGAGGTGGTGTGTAGATACAGATACTACCGTATTATTATTATTATGTCGGTGACTAGTTTTGTTCCCACTTGGCTCCAAACTAAACCACACTGTCAAGTCAACATTGAAAATATCAAGTGTTTCCTCACTCACTCTCCCTCCCTCCTGCCCTTATCAACTCGTAATTTTTACAAAGAACAAATGTCTTCGTCTTCATCATCAGCTCTTCTAATCGGTTCATTTCGGAACCTTTCTAAGATTTTGTGGTAGAAAATATACATACCTATTATATATACTGACTGAAAGAGTGCACGAGAGAGCCGTGATGATAAGCACTGATATATAAGAAAAAACAATATATACGTATATTTGGTGGATTTGGCTTTTTTATTCACGCACTTTTCAACCGTATTATTATAAACCTCGGGTTGTTGTTGTTGCTGCTTTCCTCTGAATCACACATAACTCATGTGCCTGATTGAACTTGATATGGAATGATTTTTTGAGTTGATGGTGGAGGTAGGTGCTCTTCTGATGAAAAAAAAGTGCAAACAACATCTTCCTATATACTATCATCTCACCTAGTCAACGCGCTCGAATTGAGAGCCCACGACGACGACGACGTTTTAATTAGGGGTTCATCTTTCTCATACATTGGCTTGATACAAGAGGGTTAGCCCCAAACGACAAAGAGTGACCACGACCACCACTCTGTGCACCAGCACCACTTCTCCAATGCCCATGCTGACTGTGTTTTGGAGACGAGGTTAGAGAGAGAGAGAGAGAAAAAAAAAACTACTTGAGGGAGCAGATATCCATCCTTTTTTCCTAGTGCTATTACACGGGGAGCCATTGTCTCGTAACGCAGCAGTTGATTAGAAACGTCAGGTTTACCACCAAGTGTTGTCCAAATTGTCGGCCAACTTTTTTTTTCTTCTTCAACCAAACGGTAAAGTGACAGTGGTGAAATTTAGAGAAAATGACAGACAGGAACAGAGGCAGAGTGAGCAAGTCAAAATAATGGCTGTACAAAACAAAAAAGACAAATAAATATAAACAGTTTTTTATTCTCTCGTCGTATATAAATAGCAAAACAGTTTGCATTTCGGTAGGGGTTGAAAAAAGGGGGAGAGTTGTAGCTAAAGGTATAATATCCGCGCTGACAAATTTGGCCACATCTTCTGAAGAAAAGTGTTTTTTATCGTGTAAACTTGACACGGAACAAATTGCCATTTGAGGATTAGTCCCTGTTGGGTAATGAACCACTTTGAAAGGGCTCATTAGCTCGAGTAGTAGTAGCGGAGCACAAAAGGGAGAATTTGATTGACTGTCAAAAAAA
>JAANSN010000380.1:0-62331 GCA_036850665.1 Dicranocentrus wangi | reverse complement strand
TTGGGGAGCTCGGTATCAAATTACTCAAAGAATGAAAGTACCTTGGAGGACGGAAATACTTCCTTTCTTCACAAAAAAAAATCCAATTTCAGAGAAATAACTTGATTTGCTCAAGTTCACATGTTATATAGACAGTGCAAGTTTTTTTTTCGCTAATAGTCAGGCAAAACCGAGCATCTTAGCATTTTGCCAGTTGTTTCCGTTAAGCGATTTTTTCAGCAGAATGCACATTGCATAATATTTAGAGCTGCCAAATCTGAGCAACAAAAAGTGTTACTCCTCTGTGTTGAGAATGCGACAAAAAAGACAAGTTGGTGACACGAGCTATGATAATGTGTAATGCACTGTAGCTTCAAATCTCGTTGGTCCTATCAAACCCATATAAACCCAAAAATGCCCCACAAGAAAGAGAAGAGGCGATACGAAGCTTGTACATTCATTAAGACATACATGAGGAACCCGGGTTGGAGGGATGCCAAGTGAGATGTGAAAGGGAAAAAAACTTTGTTGCAAGGAATATGTGCCAAATCTGGTGGTACACAGGGACATTTTTCCAAGAAGTTTTGCCTGGTAATTGGCGGATCGCTTATCAAGACGGAGTGTTTCTGTTTGCTTGGTATATTATACACCCGCTCAGTTTCTGACTGTTGACTGACAGGATACATGCTTGTGTAGGAATGGAATACGGCAAAATGGAAGTAATATAGTAAAGTCGGCTCTGCGTACTAGTGAACACATATAACGGTAAAACGGTTGTGGAGGCGTTTGTGACAATCTTGCTGAAACGGGCTGAGACCTCTCCAAGATTTTTTTTTCATCTTTGTTTGCAACACACAGCTAAAAAGGAAATTATGCGGACATTTTGGAATTGCTGTTCTCAGAAAATCGGTATTCCAAGGCATCTAGAAAAAATGCTTTTTACCTTTTTTGTGCTTTCATTTTGCGTACTAGTGAGCACATATAACGGTACAACGGTTGTGGAGGCGTTTGTGACAATCTTGCTGAAACGGGCTGAGACCTCTCCAAGAATTTTTTTTCATCTTTGTTTGCAACACACAGCTGAAAAGGAAATTATGCGGACATTTTGGAATTGCTGTTCTCAGAAAATCGGTATTCCAAGGCATCTAGAAAAAATGCTTTTTACCTTTTTTGTGCTTTCATTACTCTGCTATTGAATTCCTGAACGAGCTTCAAAAGCCTTTCTTATTACATGCATGTTTTCCCCTTGCTCCTATCTCCTCTGCTTAATGTCAGCAGGAGAGAGTAGGAGAATGGGCGCAATTATGTGCCATATGAATTTTCATCTTTTCCCCGGAAGATGAGATTCCATTACAGTAATTTGCCTGTAATACAATGTAATTAGTTTTCATTGGAGTTGATATGCCTTCGCTGGCGTATTCTCATCAAAATTGCTCATGGTACTAACCCACTTCTTAAGCAGCTTCGGTGTTGGTCCTGCTACCTGGCATTTTGAGCGTGGAACGGTAGGGAAATTGGATCGTTAATATGCCTCACGTTTGTTTGGTTCCCACATTGCATAGCTATATTGGAAGTATTTATAGGAAGATGAATGTGTGGGCTTTGACCTCATCCAGAAAGGAATCGTTTGCTGGATTTCAAATTAAGTGCAAGCCAGTGCTACATATAAGTACGGAGTGGATTGCAGACAGAAAAAATGGACCTGGATCCCACTTGATCCCGGACAACAATGGATTGCCCACCCACCTTCTGTTTGCAAACAGATTGCGGGGTATGCCAAAATGAAAACAATACTTGGTAGTGGATAACTTTTTTGTTGCGAAAACTGCTATATTTGATATTTGAGGTGGGAAGTGCAAATATATTCATGAGGAACACGACTGACAACCTATTTCATCAGGAAATCTAGGCTAATCTTGTTTATTCAAGATAACACGTGGATATGACGTGGTGAGGCAAACAAGAGTTATTATTTGTGACAGGATATCTCCAAAATGCAAAACGCCTTAATTAAATACTAGGTATATATACACGTTGTGTTGTGACTATATGGATTTAGCGTGGTTAAACTTGGACGATAGAACGAGTGTAATTGTATTTTGAACCCGCTCAAAATAGTGTCTTTCTATCAGGAGCAGGAGTAGCATTATTTGGAACATCTTTCTGCATTTTATCTTTGTTTTGAAATCATCGTGCATATTTGAAAGCAATATAGAATCGGAACTTGTACTGCTTTTAGCTACGTAGCGTGCCTGTACCCTCCAACGAAAATGAAAATTGGATCTGGCAGAACCTGTTCATAAAAAATTTACAAAGTCTGAAATCCTTAAAGTAGCCGATCCACCGAATCGGATTGAATCCCAAATCTCACCCTCAATCGGCTTGCAACTCTTTTTTTAGTCCCTTTCGCAATGCATGCACTAATTTGATTCAAACCTTTTATCTATACTCTTGGAGGAACATTTATCCAATTGTTGTTTCCAACTCTAAATAGTTCCAACTTAATCTCCGAAAATATTATTACAAAAACCATGTTGTTTTTGCTAGCCGGGCAAAAATAGAATTCCAAAACGAAAAGGTGTTTTGTGTTTTCCGTTGATGTGTAGATACGTACCTTGGAGAACACATGGTTAAGGATTTTTGTTAAGTTCATTTGGCGAATATACCGCACACCACCACTACCGCACTGCATTATATATATCGCGTTCCCACTACTCACTCAGTTCCTCCAAGAGAGAGAGAGGCACACGAAATCTGATGCAAAAACGTTCATTATTTACCAGAGTACCTGTATCATTCCACTCGACTCCCTCACGGGTTTGTCTTTTCCCCTCATTTCGTATTCCATTTTATTTTCTAAAAAGGAAAAGTGGGTGAGTTCAAAGATTTTGCACAACTCCGACTTTCTACTTTGAAGATGTGATGTATGAGTGAAAGTGAAAGAGCGCTGCAAACATCAGTGGAAACTTACTTCTTCTGTACTACTCCCTCCCGAGAAGCAAAATAACTTTAATAAATTGAGCACGAACTCGGCATCACAAAGAAGGTCAATATTTTGGGATGCGGGCTTGAGTAATAATACGTTTCAGCTTAACAAAAGAGTTTTCTGGTGTTACCCGAATTGAAAGCTTTTTCTCACGAGCTTTCTCTATGCTTTTCCCGCATATCCTCAGCTATTAAGTTGCTTCCCCTTTTCCGTAATGTTCGAATGTGGGTCGAATAATAAAATAAAAAATTTGGAGTGAGTATTAATCACGCAATAGTGACCGGGGGAGTAATCCCAAGCTCATTTCTCAGAAACAGACGCAGGAGCAGATGAAAAGACAAAGGTTGCGCGCATTAGTCGAAGATGCTTCAACAAAATGTGTTCTCTTCCATCTCGTAATTCTATTAGAAACCCGATTTCTCAGTTTATTATGTCATCGTCGTAGCGTACGTACGAGAAACGTAATAAATTAAAATAATATGTAGGATGCAAAGGAGGTGATAAGCAGGACTTTTGCGCTCCAGTTGTTCCCCGGCTTTTGCCATTTATATATAGCACCCAAACACCCTTCTCCCACAGCACCTAACACTGCGCAAGATGCTCTTTGGCTAATTTGTTTTTGAAGCTGTGAGAGACGCAAAAACGGGATCTGCGGATCCAATTTTGTTAGAGAGGAGTATGTCCCACCATGTGTGAGTCGCGAAAATGAAAAGTTGTCAAAGAAAAAGTAATCTCCACCTGATCACTAAAAAAAACTTTTTTCACTCAAAGTTAGTGAAAGTTTTCCCTTTAAATTACCTTTCGTTTTACATCACGCCGTCCAAATTGATTTGAAAAAAAGGAAAACTTGCCCTGAGCAAACTCGATGAAATGCTTTCACACTACGCCCGCCCACGCAGGTTGCCTTTTTATCAACAAACCGTTGAACCAATGCATTTGTCTAGTTTTGAAAGCTGTGATAATCTTAATTTCAGTCATAAGACATAAGTATAAACGCTAAATTACATGCATACACACTCATCATAGCAAATAAGATTAATTGAGGTAAATTAATCGAGTCAACTATAGCATATTATTGACGTCAATGAAAAATCTGGCAGGATACATAGCTGAATGAAATCAATCAGATTTATTTTTGTCAAATCTGTTCTTGATATATAAACCTCCACCGGTTCACACGCGTTAATGGCAAGACAAGATCCGCATCGGCCACAACAATAGATAACCTCTGAATAATTCCAGCATGATGTCATGCACGTATTTGTATTTAAACGACACAACTTTATCAAGGACGGAGGATAAGTCAAATATGATCACAAAGATGTCAACTTTTTAGTACGTACGTACGTGATAAGCCTCTATCGCCTCTATCTACTAACTTCGCTTGAGTTTAAAATTAGGCATTACATAATGCCATGAAAATGAGGATAAATAAAAGTGGCTCAGTTACCTGTCAGAATGGTAGACCTGCGCCACCCTGAAGTCATCGAGAGAGCGGATAATCCCCGGATCCGAGAGTATGTGTGCCATGACATTGTCATGGATGTTGATTTGGGGTTGATGATATGGCATCTGAGGTGGCAGCGTTTGCTGCTTTTGTTGTATCGTGAGTTCATTATCTTTCTTTGAGTTCTCCTTTTCCGTTTGTGATAGTTTGGATAAAGAGACAGAGGGCCGGATCACGGCACCCAACGTTGGCGTTATCATTTTCACCATTATTATTTTGGCTGAAAATATATGCTTTTTTGTTGTTTTTTGTATTTATCTGCTCCTCTTCTTCTTCTGATTTTAAGTAGGAGGTTTTGGTTTGGCGTTGTTGACGTCAGTTTGGTAGTACATGGAGGGACTCACTGGTTTAATAATATTATACACTTTTTTCACACTAATCAAATCAAATCCAATTCAACTTTGAATCCAACGAAGATGGGAGTTGAAGTAAAAGTAAGACTTTAAGTAGAATGGCGAACGTGAAAGAAAGGGGTAACACAACAGTAATAACTTCCTTCGATCTCGAGAGAGCCATTCAGACGGGAGAAGATGTGTTGTGAGATATGCTGTATACTTATTATATACAATTTTTTTTATCCAACCCAGATTTTTTTATGTCCACTTTGTCGAATACTCATAAAGTGAGAAACCTCTCCAGTAGGTATGTATGGGAGTTGTATGTAAGGTTAATCCCTTTAATCCCCCCGATTATTCTTATGAGTTACTATATATGATTATACTTGTAAATTTTTTTTTGTAATTTTTTCTCTTTACAATTATATTCCTTTATCAACTCCGGCGGATGCTCAAAATGTTCAAAAAATTGGTTGGCACATGTAGTTCCTTTTATCCTCAGTCATTTTATCCTGGTAAAAACCTGCAAGAAATAACAGAAATTTTTATGTTAAACCACAATTCCATATTTTTTCCATTCCAGTCACCGTATTTCACAATGAATTAAAAGTCTCCCGATTTGCATGACATGTGTAGCCCACTAATCGTTTACGGCATGCAATGCTACGGTTGCAATCAGCCTAATCCAATAATATCCCTATAGCCTTCGGGGAAAAACTTTTTTATTTGCTTAGCTCAACTGTTTCGTTCGAGCCTTCCAAATCCAAATGTCATTCACGTAATGCCTAATGGTAAAAGTTTATATGCGCTCAAGGATACTCTCAGATTTGAATCTCTCTTAGGCAGTCACACATGTTGTGAGTTTCAAGTGCAAATAAAATCCATATATACTCTACCTGCAATTCTCCCTATTTGACATTCAAAAGAAAGTAGGTAGCCCCCTTCCCCTTTTCCCGTATCTCCACATTATTATATGCCCATAATAGAAACCCAATAAAAGGAGATAAAACTACCTAAAAATCACAATACAGCTGCTTTCATTCTTTCTTTTTTTTACCGTAATGTGTTCTCCTTCCGAGAATAAGGAGCCAGGCATGTAGGAAAAGAAATCAGTGTTCATTTACTGCTGCACCTCTTGCTTGCACCACTCCTCCTGTGACACTCGACACAAGAAAATAATAAAAAAGTATGTGTGTTGTGTTATTTCCTACTTTCATCTGTCTGTTACAAGAGCACGTAGGATTATGCACGAATGCAGTGGTACACTAGGCGTCCACACGAAACACTTTTTCCACTGCATCTTCTTTATTCTCCACATATTTCAAAAGAAAAACACCTTGGATGTTTTTACACATGGGTGATTTTTCTCCAAAATTTTTCAAGATTGTTGTGTATGGATAAAAACTGGGATTTTACTTAGATAAAAGGATATTAAGGAGGAGGGAGACCTCGCGGATGACGCTCAGCTCCTCAGATTCTTATTGCGAGTGAAAATGTTCAAGTTGAAAAATGCCCAGCAGAGGAGAAAAAATGGTAGGGATAGGTTTTATGGTGGATGACAGTGAAGCCATATAGTGAGTAGTAGGGCTGCTGGTACTGCACTTTTATTTTTTTTTTATACTACGCTATTCCATTCTTTCACATTTCAGACTCCAACACTGTCTCTCTCTGAGTTCTAGACGTGAACTGGGTCTAAACCTGGCTCGGGGAGAGGATCTGGAATGAAAACGCCGTTCCACCACCAACCACTACCTTCCCATCACGTTATATGCGCTATTATAGTATGAAAAAATGAATGCATGCAGTGAGTGGGAGAAGGAAAAGTTGGAAAGTACGTAAGAAGCCGTACACATCATCACAATTCCACTCGTCGTATACTACCACTACCACACAATGTGCACAAGATGTAAAGCGATATAGAGAAAAGTGAGAACAGAGAGACGAACGGAGCCCAAAAAGTCTTCTCTCTCTCTCTCTCTCTCTCTCTCTCTCTTCCTATTACCACATGTGCCATAAGAAAAAAAAGTTCTTCAAATGGAGCATATTTTCATTGGAAGTGAGAGAACATTCAAAGGGAGCTAGGGGAAACTCTCATGCACCACCACACCACCACATAGGGATATCATGAAGATAAAAAAGGAAGCAGAGGAAACATTGTTACTTGTCGACTGTCTGCTGAAACGGCAACCAGAGGAAAGTGGGCATTTTCATTTTGTACTCGTCGTCCTCACATTCGTTCAGGATGCCCAAGTTTGTATTACTTATCATGATATGTGTTATAATACGTGCACACAAGTTGGCTGGAGAAACAACATGAAATGCATAGGATTGGGTGGCACACGATGTGTCGTCTCAGAGACTGATGTCGCTCCTACAATAATAATAATATTCGCCTTTTCCCTACTTATTCTACCGAATAGATAACGGAATTAGATATGATTACCTATTCCAAACGGAGGAGTAGTAGAGTAGCCTTCCCAAATTAGAAATGTTGCAATGCGAATTTGCATTCTCGACAATTGGCCCTACTACTCCTTCCATCCCAAAATAGGCAGAGAGATGGTACACAATTTTTGTATCTTGAGACAGGATTTTATAAGGACGCCTGGAATACGGGGAAAAACCGGAGGAAAATCCAAGTATGGCTCGTACAAGTGGTACTCTCTATATTCCTGTATACATATTGCTGCTTTATAACTGCATTGAAACGGATCGAGGAAGGTTTTGTCCAATACGACTACGACCCTCCGAATGCTGCTGTTGTGTACCACACACCAGTCCTCATGCATACATAATGTATCCGTAAAAAGGTTGTGGGTTATTTCATGGAGGAGCTTGTGTTGTATTCGCTAGCTCCCGTGTGCCGTGCTTACGTATTCCCAATGTTCAAGGAAACTAGCGTGGTTTCAAAAACAGCTTGGGAGAAAGCCTGCACACACCACCACACACACCATTCCAACCAGAGCCAGTAGCCTCTGCACAGCAATTACTACGAGCATCTAGGGTTGCTTTTGCTTATGTACATTCACAAATATCGATTAGTTTGGCTTTGCCTGCCTGCCTCTCCTCCTTGAGTATATCATGCGGGGTTTCCCTGAAAGTACGTATTATACTCATACTCGTCGGGGATGATATATGTAGCTACACTTATCCACGCGTTTTTTCACCATTTGCACCAGTTATCTCCCGAAACGAAAGCCACTGCCACTATAGTTGTAGTATGCTTTTTCCTTAGCTCCTCATTTTATTGCTCGAGTAGTGAAAACATATAGGTGGGAAATTCCCAGTAAAACTTTCAGGGAAAAGCCCCAGTCACAAGACTTTCTGCGGAACGTTCCTCTTCCATCGTGCTCCTGCTAGCCCTACATACACGTTATTACGTACTCGCTGAAGAAGACGGGGTTTCTCTTCCACGTCACATGAATGGAGAACATAACCTTATGGTGTCATGTCAGACTGAATGTCGTAACTTGGATTCGTGCCCTTTACTATGTGCCTATAATAATATCGTACGATCCGATAAAAACACACGGCCAATACGCGAAGCCATTCCACTGGACATTTCATGTGCAGTTTTCCCCATTGGAAAAGCCAATTAGCCAAATTTCCAATGGAAAGCAGAGACCAGCTATATTCTCCGGATTCCCCATAACCTACAGCCATTCAAGGAAGGTCGCCGCACGTGTGTGCTTTCAGTTTTTTATGACAAAGAAAGAAATTTAAATTACAAATGACTCGGCAAAACAGGAAGGTCTCTTTCAATTTCAAAACAGTCAGATTCGATTAAAGAAATACATCAGAGCGGAGCCAACTATTTTGATTGAAGAGCAAGCGGCGGCCAGGCGGGTTGCCTCTGTCAAAACAAAAACACACAATTTGCGAGTAGATGCACCCCGTCATCATATAAAACACGCATAAATCATGCCAAAAACTTGTATGCTTACATGCTCTACCTTTTACGAGAGAGGGGGAACAAAAGGTCTGGAAATAATAGGTGACCCTGAACCAGTTACTAATTTGGCAACATAATAATAATATAACGACTACTCCTCTGAATAATATAATGATTTAGACGTTGCAGTTTATGAATCGAAATCGATTTTTATGAAAGCTTGCTTGCGTACCCCACGACGCTGCCTCCAACTAATGCAAGTTTGCCTGGTACGTGGTACCAATTACCCAAAAAAAGTGTGTATGTTGCACACATACGATGCTTATTTGAGTAATTTAAGGTGTGAATGAACCGCGATATGCACAGCAATACCAGGCATTTACACAAACAGACAGAATATGGTATGTTTTGATTTCGAGCACATTTTTCATTAACCAACCATGACACAATGTCACTGTATTCGATTATGATATTATGGAACATTGAAAATGTTATGATTCGCGTGAAGTATCAAGGTACACAAGGCAAAGTAACGGGAACAATGTAACAAGCAATTTAATTCAGGCGTCACACATGACATTAAGTTGCTTCTGAATCAGGTTAAAAAGTAGCAGGAAACTAACAAGTTGCCATTAATTTGAAGATTTAACGTAACAAAAAATGCAGCGTCGAACGTCGCCTCTTTGAGCGTAGGTGTTTCGTGTTTCAAACTGTTACAGGGAAAAGACTCTCTTAAAATAGTTGGTACCCATTCTAACAAATTTTGTCGATTAAACTGAGCACCCTATAATTTGCTACTAATTGCCACTTGTCTCCGTATTGTCCCAATTATCCCACATATTATATAACATCTCCCAGACCAAAATCAATAAAAGCTTAATATGGAATAAAACACCTTACATTTTTCGCTTTTCCTGCACTCTATTCCTCGGGATTCCCTATTTTTTAAGGTGTACATGTATATATTCTCACGATCACTCGCACTTATAGCGTCGTGTATTGAAAGGGATTGAATTCAGGGATACATACGCGCAACACTCTCCCAAGCTCTTAGAGTCAGAGTCAACAGCAAAATGCTGTGAGTAATCTTAACCCTCTCACAGTCTAGTTAGCACTGAACAATATGCACATTCCTTGACAAGCAACGCAGGACGGACCTACGTAAGTAAATGAGCAATTATCATTTTCTCATTCATGATATTCAAAAAATGTTGTGGAATTAGTCATCCTCATCCATTTTCAGCGTAATCGCAACCCCATCATATCTACATCAATTCAATCACCACACCGTAATCCTACTAACTCTGAAGGCCTTTTAGCATTAGCATACCATGTAGGTAATAATGATTACATGAATGTATCCCGTAATATGTGAGTGAGTTGAGTGTAGGTATAGTATAATATATATATCGCTTCCATATTACATGAAACTATCAACACAAACTACTAAAAAAGGGTACTTACATTTATATCACGTAAAACTCAATCTTTTTTTATCAGGTAGCAACACACCTCACCTTATCTCTGCTTTGCATTCGGCACATTTCAATAATAAAGGATGTCAATGTAGCAAGCGGTGAACGCGAGCACTCGCGAAAAAAAATGATTGCAAGTTGAACTTTGCTTATTTGCAATTAATACGGGAATGATGGTGTGCACGGACGGGGTGATAACACAAAAAATTCATTCAACTCGTAACGTAACATTCACTTACTCACCTGTCATGCCAATCTTGCAGACGCGTAATCAATGCCATTTTAACAAAAGTGACACAACAATGTTTGCTACCTGCCTACATTAGCATTAACAGTAAGCAGAGTTACACTGCTGAGCAGGATTGTACACAGAAGACGTATCATATTTGACTAAAATCTCGTATGATATCAGTGTGCGTTCAATTTATGCCATGAATTTTTCAACTAAAACAAGTTAGCTTGAACCTGAGCACTCGTGCGTACCACATAAAAACCAACAAAATTAGGGTGACGACGATGAGAATATGCCTATCGGATCGGTAATGAACAATTGTTAGTGATACCAAATACCAACCAACTTATAATATTCTACTCTACAAATACGCATTTTTGACTGCTTTTATTTGATTTGGCTCCTCTGACTTTCGTCTAAAGTTGGTAGCCCTAACAAAACCAACTCTACGTGTATCTATAGTTGGTACGTACGGTTCAATCTACATCACTTCAATGAGCTGTGACATTAAAATCCGAGTAATCCGATCTTTGAAAAAAAAAATCATATCGTGTGACAAGTGCACAAAAAAAAAGGTTATCGATTTTGATAAAGATTTATGGTATGACCACCACTGGCATCACATCCTTTTTTCTTCCTCTTGCAATTTGTTGGCAAACTTTTTCTCAATCTTTTTCTGGCTCAACCTTGCATTCCGCACGGGATACAATGGCGTTGTGGAATCATAAATAACTAGTCCCTGTAACATGGGAAATCCTATGACATGCTGAACGACATGGAACGGAGCCCTTGAAAAAAATGTGAAAACTATGTGGTGATAGTGATAACATGCTTGCTACGGCCTATGTAACATCTCCCATCCTTCCTTTTCCGCTTTTACCTACCTACAGACAGAGACCCAAAAACGCTATAGTGCTGGGATCATTACGACGTTCTTGGTATCAAATTTTCGCAAAGTGTGCAAATAAGTGTGTGTGGTGGTCGTGTACTCCTCATGTCTGCAAATGTGATCAGCACATAATAATATGAAAAACGTTGATATCATCGCATTATAAACGGTGGAATCAGCAATCTTCCGTGATTCCACAATCATCTCGTTCCAATCAACGAACCTCACATCCTTCCTTCCTCCAACCAAATGCACACAATCAATTTACAATACTGAGAAGGTTATTACTACCTCCACGAAGTCATGTCACAAAAGAAATGTGTTAACGTACATATAGCCTAGCCAAATAACATGAGCCAATATCATTATAAAACATTGGAAAACCTGATCCAACAGGAGAGCAATTCAAACATAAATTGGTCTGGGGGGTCTATTTTCCAAGAATTGTTTTTCAAACTGTCTCCATCGGACTACTGTTTTAAGTATATCTTACATAATCTCGTATACTCATATTTATTTGCTATTAATCGTGTTTTCAAGCTTCTCGTTCAGCATTGATTATCATCGTTAAATTTACTTCATCATCTTGTGTAGATGTCTGCTTAGGATATTTGTAAGTTGTATCTTCGAAATTCCCTATTGTTAATTGTTAAAAGTGGAAGCAAGCGAAGCACATCGGCATAATATAATAATATTTAAACAGGGGATGGATGGGGATACCTATCTTCAAAGCCACTTTATTTATACGTTATTAACACTGCAATAATTGGTTAGTTATGTCATGGACAGTGGATTTCCCTTTTTGTTCCTTGATAGTTCGTAAGATCAACAAAATAACATGTCTACTACACTGGTGAGCAAATAGGAAAACCGTGTTTATTTACCAATTTATACAGCAAATTTTTTACGTTGTAGATTACACATTTAATTGCCCAAAGTAAAATTGTGAGTGAATGTCGGAGGGGGAAAACATAAATAATGATTTCTTCGAGGATGTCTGCTGCAATACATAATGCAAATGAAACAATAACGTCATTACTGTGGCAAAGTATATCTGTCGATCTGCTCTCATCTTAAATCTTAATGATCAAAATTCAATGAAAGCCCATGATCCTCGGGTTAAATAAAACATTCTCATCCTGTCTACCGCATGAACTTGTGTAAACACTTCAAAAACAACTAAAACACTGTTTCAAAAAGTAATAAAAATGAATTCAAATACGTGACTTTACATTTTTGTCGACCGAACCGAAACAAAGACAAGTCTTTGTGGAGGATGGTCAGGCATAAAGGAAGTGTATGGTCAACTTCATGATGCTCATCCTCCCTTTCCGACATGGTTCGTGATATTTTTATAACTTTTTACTAATGAATTTAATGGTTTTAATGTGTATTTCAATGAATTGACCACATTTTAAGTTGAAAATTCAACTAGAGATCGTTTTTACATGCATTAGCTGAAACTATAGCTTCCATTTCATGTGACAAGTGTTTCAGGCACATGACTTGAAGAGAGAACAACAAAAGGTTTTATGTTGTGTGTGAAATAGCTATATATTTTTTTTACTCGTCCAGCTTCTCGTCACACAACGACAAACTAAGTCGTGTTGCGCGTGCCTTTGGTACATTTGTCACTTCACAGATCGTTTATACCATCCGCAATCCTCATCCGTCCTGCCAGCTGCAAAAAACTCTTGTTAACTGTCTTTTGAAAAGGGATATCGACAATGTGTCGAACGAGCTAAATACTCGTAATTTACAAGTAAGTAGCATACCATATCACATGCAAATTTATCACTAAACGCTGCCATAAAATATAAATGCGCAGTATGCTTGAAGAAAGCCCTAAAAATGTTCTATTAACCAATTAGTGCAATTACCCCCGGACAATAGTCCATGTTAATTGTAACAAGAACACATGCAAATCAATCTTTGTAGACTAGGCACAAGCTATACTTACTTTAAGTACATTAATTACTACCTAATTAGATTTTACTAGAAGCCTTTGACTTGTCTCATCAACTTACAAAAGTTAGTCTGCCATTCCATAAGGTTGCGTGGCGTGTTGTTTATGTAACATGATATATTAAGTCATGTAACAACGCGTTTGTCACTAGACCGCAAAACAAAATAAACATGCCTAGTATTCTTAAGTAAATACCTTTGGTATTTCTCGTCTAAAGTTTATCTGCCAATCTTCCCCTTCTCACTCTGCTGGTGTTGATATTGAATGTATTTTTTCAAAGTTCTTAACTGATTGCATAGGTATACATCTAGTATTTTTTTACCTTTCGGTATAACAATACAACCCCATAGACAGCTAAAAGTGGGGAATGGGGAGAATGCATTAAAACGTTGATGTATACAACCTATAATGCTCATGGTTTTTAGGTGTGCCTGCAACTGTGTGTACTCACATTCTGATTTTTATTATTAGGTAGTAGTTATGCATCCCTTGAGCTTATTGTTAGTCCATACAACCATATCGAATTGCGTAGGTATGGAGTATGCAGTATGCACACAAAGTATGAAGATAAAAGAGCACCAGCCAAAAGTTTAGGTACACACACACACAACTTGCACTTTATATAAAAGATTTATGTACCTTACCTTTTATTCCTTTGATAAAAATCCCTTTTTTGAGACACCAATTCAATGAAACACACACACACAAGCACACTTGTACACGTTTCTTTGGACCACTCCAAAAGTTAGATGTTGAAACGCATGCACCAGCTATATTTTTTTAAACACAGGTTACAGGTTTATATAAGTGACCCTGAAATGAACACTCATCGAAGATGAATAACAATAAAAATAAGCTAATGTTGAACCACTGTAAGCTCGTAATAGATCCTCAAACCGAAATTATCTCTCCAGAGAGTGTGAATTATTCAAAACTAGTTACACTTGTATCGAAATTTTCTACAAATTCAAACTGACGTCAGCTCTGCGTATCTCTGGTCACCACAATGATCCAGCAATTCCTTCGCTCACCATTTTTTGTACCAAAAGCCAAAGCCACGAAAAGTGGGATGCAGCAGGGCTCCTTCAAAAATTCTAAACTTTTTAAGCACAGGTGCTCACGATGCTACTAATCAGCTACCCACCAGTACAAAACTGTTATCGCAGCCATTTCGGTAAAACATCTCATTTTGATGCGGTACACAATAACCGTCTTCCAGTGTAATTACATACGCTCCACACCAAAGAAAGTTACATCATGGAATGCTCTTCTTACAGTCGAGGATTTTCGTCAGACGAACGTGTTTATGAATTAATTAAGTGGCCACCGTCACTAGGTATATATAGAGGCTCCCATATCACACGATATGTTCACAATCAACAAACAACTAAAGTACGAGGAACAACACCAAGAAAAGAAAACTGTAATGTGATACTGGATGGATTTTTCCATAAAATATGCATCGGGAGCTGAAATCCACTTTTACTTCCTATAGCGCACGCCTCGCCTCCGCTCAGAGCTATCAAGACTTTTTACCTAAATTATTTGAAAAATGAACAAGAAACCTTTTTGTACGAATGAGTACATTTATTGAAGAAACATAATCCAGTTATACGATAACAGATAACGAACACAAAAATACAATGCACGATAGATGTGCTACCGACTGCGAGATACCCAGCCAGCACAAATGCACACCACTAACTACTACCAACCGAGCCTAAATTTTTATGATAATGCTCCTCCAAATGAAAAATCCAATCGAAGTACGAAGTTCACTCTCTACATGTGGACAATATATGTATAACGTTTGCGCTGATGTACAACAATGGAGATAAAACACGTCGAGATCTCTGGATGTAGAAGCCAAAGAGTCACAATTGTCTTATAGCTCACTAACTGAACTTTTGGATGGGCTATGGCTTTAGCGTTCTTCACACCGTTTCTCCTTCCAATATATTATTTTCATGTATGCCAATAGGATAATATTCCTTTCAAGAGGCACAATGTGTGTGTGTAGAGTATTTCTTCTAGAAAATTGTTTTACGTTTTGTACAGCAAGGTACGGCCACAAACCCCACGTCAGTGATCAGTAAACTAGGAAAAAGGTAAGGAATAACAGAAACTCCTTAAAAACCTTTTTCGATTCAAGTTCACACTCACATTTGCCTCTTGTTGCGAGCAATACGCTGGCTTGTGGTGGTCTGACGCTGTGGCGATGAAAATTATTATAGAGTAGAAGAATAAGCCATGATAGTAGGGTGCTTGCTTGCTGCTCAGGTAAGTAAGTGTAATGTGAAAGGTAGACAGGCAGCCAAGGTAGGACCAACACCAACCAACAATCAACATCATCATCAAACAAACAATACGAAATACCAAGGAGTCCACTAGGATATAATAATATGTATGTCCATCGCGTCGCCGTTTTCCAAGTAAGCTATAACCAGTTAGAGAGTTATATGCAATAAAAGGTTTTAGAACGGATACAAAGGTAAAAATGGTTACATGCATATTTTTCATTTTGATAGTTTTCGTAGAACGAAAAGGTACAACAATCAGTAGCGTCTGTATACATTTCATGTTTAGGATTTCATTGCATGGCATGTGTGTGTGTGCCTGTGCGAGCGAGTTCATGCATAAGTAACTTTTGGGATACCCATGGCATTCATGGCGTGCAGGAGTATGACAGGTAATTTTTACTTTTTGTTCAGCAGTCATTGCACACACTCTTCGTATAGGAGATGCAACGCAAGTGGAGTGGACCTACCTATATGCATTTGTACACACGGGAATAAATAATGTAGTATATGATGGCGTTTTCCACATCAAAATTGCCCTCGGCAAAAGGGAAATACGGTGAACATGCAATCCTCTAATGGCATAAGGTAGAGCATAAATATATACGAACGCTGAATATATTACCTATATTGTAGGCACCTACATGCGTTGTTATTGTAAGTGGTTCTGTTACCTTTACCTTGTACACTATTTTATTTATTATTAAAACAGTTGCCATTTGCCAACCGAAAATGTAAGGTAGTGGTGGAGTGGGAGGTGGGCTACCTACTTCTCACTATAACTCTTGTATATTTGGAAGAATTATTATTGCAATGTGGATATACAATACGCACATTCACCTTTTACACATAATTTTTGTGTGGATAGAGAAAGGGGTGTAAAAACTGACTTGTGTGAGTTCTTGTTAAAGAGTCGTATACACACAATGTTGGATATCAATCCAATCCCCTTTTGTCTTATCTTTTTCATGGGGTGATACGTTGCATGTGGCAAAAGCATATTATGGTTCTCTGGTAAACTTGTATTGTAGATACGTACATTGAAAGCAAAGGGTTTTCAAATGCCAACTAAAATGCATGAACCTATTCGATTGTTTCATCCAAAGATATTATATACCGCATACTGTCAGGTTTTATCTGTACAGCGCAGGTGTTATATATGAACTCAAATGGCAATACATAAGACGCTCACATCCTGTTCCCCTCCTGTGCTAATGATGGGCTACTATGGGCTATTGTTAATTGGGGTTTTTATGACGTATTATTCATTTTTATTGATACCCCAAGTTTATCCGTATGCCCCAACATTAGAGTCGAGTTCGAGTTGCTTCATGTGGACATGCTTTTCCATGCGCATTTCAAATGTTTAGAGTTTAGACTAGAATACAACTACTTGTAATGCTTCCCATTCGCATTATGCCAGCACTAGGGATTATATAACGTGGATTTAAAAGATATTCTAAGAGTAACAATTCGATATCAATTGCGTTTTTTCACGTAATAACATTTTATGTCACTTGCCATGATGTGCAGTTTGTGTAGTGGTAGTTGTGGTAGGGTGCTTTAAAATGAAAAAAATGCGAGTTAATATGTATGTATACGTCTGTTTGCGTTGATCACACAGTGAAAATATATTTTTGTTGCGAATTGTATTGTATTATCTGTAAACATGTAGTACCTACGTCATAGATATACCTGTGCACTTGTAATCCGGACGAAACAATGGCTTATAATATAAGTAATCACGCCACATTGGATTCTCAAATAATGCTTTAAATATCATCAACCGCACACCTCATCATTCTGCTTTACCAATACGGAATGGACAGGTTAGCAGTTTGCATTAGACTGCTAGTCAGTCAGAGTAGCTGTTCCGAAAGCAAATGCATCAAGCGAGTTTCCTTTTCAAGTGAATCTCTGTCGTTGTGCAAACGTATGCGTGCTGTTTTTCACTTTGTATTTCTACAGCCCATGAGGAGTGTAAGAATACTGGCTGGATTGGATAGTTGTGGCAGAGCAGACACCAAAAGCAAGAGATACTCTGTCTCTGGCTTCAATGCTCATTAGCACTTAACATCAAAGTGTAAAGCGCAAAGAATAAAGAACAAACAACAAGTGAATGGATGCAGATGTACAATATTTGGGAGTAATGCACACATCCAAAGTTAATTTTACAATGTCGTAGCGAGCGAGCTTGGTCGCATGGACTCTGGCTGAGGGACATGTGGATAAATACATGATATTCATTCAGGATCATGAACGGTACAGCACAGCAGCGTACAGGTAAACCTTGGAGAAATGATCGGTAGAAGAGGACAAAGAGGTGTTGATGAAATAAAAAGACCGTCATAGCGTAAAAGCGTATTATGTGAGCAAAAGGAAAGTGGATGGGGATAGGCCAGGACACGTTTTGAATGCATGGAGCCCACACAAATGTGGCAAAGACAATAATTTCATTATGAATTGAAATTGGAAACGAGGGGCTTGTAAATAGCTTCGGAAAATATCCTACATTATCACTGTGTATTTTACACAGGTTTCCTATCATCCTGTCTGCGGATTTCCTTTTGTAGGGCAAGTAGAGGTATAAGGTACAACTACCCTCCAGAAAGACTTTTAAAATCAAGCCATCATCACCAAGTATGATATGCTTAGTCCTTGATTCGCTTCTTGGAAAAGCTCAGAATGAAATGCATATCGCACTCCAAGCGTTTCTACTCTTATTCTCCACGAAGCGAAGCTAGGCTCATTGAAAACATGTACGTCGACAAAGGAGAAGATAAGGCTATTCACTCTAGATGGGAACATCAATTCTTCGTGTTTTGTATTGGGTAAATGAAAAATCAATGCAAATAATATGGATTAGCGTTGAGTAAAAATTGGGAAAAAGATGGCATACGCATACGAGCGGTGTCCGTATTGAATGAAGTATATGTTTGCCACAAAATAAGGTTACGAAGTGTGTGGATTCAGGAGTGCAACCTATGTGCAGGTGTCTAATTATCATTTCTTCATGACCTTTTTTCTACCCCATGTTGTACTTTGTACTTCCCATTTATTCCCTGTCTCATCTAGTTTTTCACGCTTGACGGCATTCATGACATGAAGATACTTTTTTTCAGGGGAGAGAACAAAGACACTTTTCTTCTTACAACAACTTCCTTTCATAAACGAGGGAACATGATCCACATTTTAGCCATAAAGTCAAACTGGAAAGTGGAAACTAGCACCACAAGTTGTACCATGATGATGATGTTTCTCTAGATTACACCTAACCAGTTTCAATTTGGAAATAATGGAAAATGAAGAACGAAATTTAACACAATTAATCCTTACTGGTCACAGGTGGCCCATGTCGAACAAAATTTGAAAAAGTTGGTACACAAAGTACCTAACATTGTTCACCATTTTTCGAGTTAGAACTTTAGAAAAAAAAATCTGCAGGTGAAGAAGGAAGATCTTGCTCGTCAAAAGCAGAGACCAATCTGAATTATTTTTGATCTTGTGGCAGATACGTGAGCTATCCACCCGCACTAACAACCATTTCGTTTGCAAACTTACCTGTTCATCTTTGAATTTCTCTGGCTAAACCGTGGGAAAACACCTGCTTTGCACGGTGCGTTGGTGTGGAGGAATTAAGTACCTAAGATAAAATGCTTAACTTGAAATAATTATAGAGATTACGAGAGAATAAATTAGAGAAATTCACAGAGCCACCTGTTTTACAGAAGTGGGAGTCTGCATGCAAAACATAATATATCGAACAATACTAAACATTAGAAAATAGTGAGGCAACTCTCAGGATGACAAAGGATGAGGATGGGCTCAAGGAAACAGGTCTAGAAAAAGCCCTTTTGAGTGTGAGGATGAGTCATCCTCCGTTTTCGACTTTGGGTTTGTTTTCTAGGCTCTCTGGATGCTACAAAATCTCACTCAGAGGGAAGATGCAGCTTCATATTGGGTTACATTACAAGACATGGGATTGGGATTGATTGAACATGTACCTTGTTTACGACGCCTATGTTCCCTTTAACAGTTATTGAAAGTTCAAGGTAAGTACCAGCAAGAGGGGTATAATGGAAAGTTGTCCATCATCCCAAAATAATACAACTTACTTTCTGTTACAACTAATTTCCTGATTTTTGTTCATACTGTAATGGACCATTCCATTGTATTGGTAGCATGCCGAATTGCATTGTCGAAACCCTTATAATCCTATACGCACAACTTTGTCATTAGCCAGGGAACGGAAACCGTTATGATTTCTAAGTAGTGGTGATTGAATATAGAAATCTGGATATTATGTAAACAATGGAAAAGGTTGCACTTGAATACCAGCTCTGGTCTCACAGGTCTCATTGAGCCCCTTTTTGAGCTTCACATATCCTTCGTAGAACATTTGTATTGTATTTGTAATGAATGAGCAGAGCAATTCTTTCGTGTTGCATTTGTGGAAGGCAAGAACCGTAAACATGCTTGCTTTATTACTACCTTTGTAGTAAAAAAATATCTGGTTATCGTTTTTAAATAAAAACAAAAAAAAACTTCAGAGCTGTACTTACCTCTCTGTCAGGTCACGTCCGTGTAGGTTGTAACTCCGAAAATACTCCTAGATTCTTATGTTCCAGGGATCACAGCAAAAACTAAATTGTTGACTGGGCACTGGGCACTAGTCTCTAATCACTACGTACACTGGTTTTACGAATCAATCAAATAATTGGAAACAAGCGATTCCACTAAAATATAATTTCCTGGTCATGGTTGTTATTGTAGACTTTTGAAACAGCACAGAATCCTCTTTCTGGAACCCGTATCCACTGAAAAATATTTGGCAGCTATGCAGACCAAATACATTCTTGCACTGAAGAACTTCTTGTCTTCAAGTTTTTTATTTATATAGACGCGTGCTCGTGTTTGTTGCAAACACATCACGCGTTTTTACACAAACCAGAGAGATGAGCACACGTGTAGGATGGAAAATCCCATAGATTTGCTTTGAGATCCGAAGTAGAAGATATAGACAGAGGGAACACATCTAACGGGAATGCAGTACAGTGTTTTGTACCTTCATGAAATGAATGGTTTTTAGAGTTCTTTTTTGAAATAGAACTTGGATATAATGCACTTGCTCCTATACTCCATTCATTTGTGTAAATTCAATATGAAACTGTACCCCCGCACAGCTTCCGAGAAATGAGATGTTTCGTTCCTACACTGAATATTTCAAACATCCTTCTAACATTTACGCTATAGTTGCAAAACGTTTCGACTTCGGTCACATTTTTTCAACAACTCTGTAATGGAATTTTATATGCATAGCTCGTTGTTTATGCAGATTTCCGCATATTTCAGCACATGAGAGTAGGTAATGTCAAGGTAAGATGTGTTTTTAAGAGGTGGGATAGTGGATATGTTGGGTGACTTGGGTTAACTAATAACAATAACTAAAATCAAGGTACGCTGATTAGCCGCATTCAGCACCGCACTCATCCCAAGCAACTACTAACATTAGCATTAGTATTGGCTTCTTTTTATCACGTTCTATGTTCCAACTTCCAACCATCCTTACTTTACGATTATGTTACACAAACGCAAAGCAATATGTTTCAGGAGCCCGGCTGACAAGGCCAGGGAACGGGAATTCCCCTTTTCCACGTTGATAAGTATTAGCTTGCATAAACACCGAGAAAGTTTCTTACTGGCGCATCCTATGCAATGTATAAGTAATATCCACAGCCCACATGCAATTACCTACCTACATACATCCTTTACTCGGGGAATTTCCGATTCCTCATAGTAAACAAACTAGTATGAATGAATGGATGCTACACTACTGGGTGGAAAAAGTGCTTTGAAGCAAGAATCGTTCCAACTTAGTACCTACATGTGCAATGTATTACAAAAAAGACACTAAAAACTTCTCAGGAAATCCGTCAGTCGTCTACTTGGAAAAAATGTAACGTGGTACATTGTGCCGGGTGCCAAGGACTAGTTCCAAGTTTTTAGGTTTACTCTGAAAACGTTGAATTATTTACAAATTACACAACTAACTGATACCGCAGCAGACATACACAAAGTCGCACTGAATTATTAATGGATGTCATCATATTAATCAAAAGCATAAGAGTGAACGGTAATGCCGAACTTACATTTTGGATTACCAGGAAGTGAGTATGTAGTGCTTTACTCTTTAGGTCAAATCGAAACAAGAACAACATGAAGCTGATGAGTCGAGCTGGAAAAACCCTCGGAAATCCTTGCGAAATTTTAGATATGATTGAAGCGAAATCGTTTTTCACATCTTTCACCTCTCAAATGAAATGTTTACGCACATGTGCGCTATCCATTCATCATTCACGAGCGGGGAAATCCTAATGTTTAGCATGCACACAATAGAAAGATAGAGCCAAGGACTTACAGCACTTTCACGGGCAGTATCGTAGGACTAACATTGCATGACAGTCATGACACCTACCAACCTTACCATCTATTCATATTATTATCCATGCCCCAATAGCAAAGGCTATCTGAAAGGTCACGCTGTCTACCAGGTTTTCCCAATGAAACAGGTGTGCATGTTCATTGAACTTGATGTGGAAAGTTGGGTGACTAATAGTAAACACCGGGTGTGTTTTATTGCGCCGGACCCCAATCTAGTTTAATGTGCACACTGGAAGTTCGTGCTGTCCATTTCCATTTCCCGAGAAAGCACTGTGTAGTACGTACCGCGTGATAGGAAGTGGGGAAAATAAAATAAATGTCTATAGATAGTCTAATTAGGGAAGTGGAAGTTACCAGCAATAATGAAACTATTGAATTGTTTTAATGAAGTGCTAGTGCTGTGCTAGTTGGTATTGGGGCCGAAACACACGTAATTTATAATTATGCACAAGGCCGCCGCAAAGGTCAGTCGGGTGAAAGTTGTACAAAAGTGTCGTTTGCATATATGTATATTTTCCAAAGTGGTGAAAATTGCATACAAATGCACTTGCAGTTGCAACTCGCACGCGACGCACAGTGCTAAGGTAGTTTTATATACTCATTAAGCGAAATTAATCGAAACTGTATCAATTTTTGTGCATTCAATTTATATGATAAAGGCAATACACAAAACTGCTCATACAAACGTAACATAATTTACTTTTTTTGCAGGGGCTCGTTCCAGTTTTCGACTAAATTGAACCTGTGGGTAGTATCTCTAAATTAAGATAGGGGCTTTCTAGATATAGGGGATATCTGCAGGAGGCAGGTATGATGTACCAAACAAAACAAAGTGGAAAGTCTCAGAATAGGGACACCGCAGATAAAAAAATCGATTATGGCTTTCTACAAGCCAAAACCCAACCATCTATATTGATGTGTGGGATGGTGAAAAGGGAGATTTTGCAGCAGAACTTTGAATATTAATGGGCTTCCTGTTACTTTATAATAGCAAGAGCTTTTTACACACTCCGCGTTCGTGCCGTAAAGAAAACAAGCTATTATAAAGTATTCTTCATCAAACCTCTCACAAAGTAAAGTGTATCATGTGCTCTGCATTGTATTTGTTCACTTCTTGTTGGCTCCGACTCTGACAGTCAGACGACACAAAGCACCCTTTGACTTAAGAAAGGTATCGATTTTGCGTCCTCATTTTCCACGTGAACTTTGGTTGCATGAATCGAGTACATAATAAACAAATAATGAGGATAATTCATCATAATTAGAAAAATGGATTTAACTTTTTTATTTTTCGAGTTTTTCAACATTAACGTCTCGATACACACACAACGGTCTATCACAGCGACTAAAAATCTAAGTGCATATAATCATGTTTTTTGTCATCTTTGTGTATTTTTCATAGCCTTTCCCTGTTTCATTCGTTTTTACACCACTTTTTATACAAGTGTTATTTATTATTACCGACTCGAAAACGAACTGCACGCAAATCTCTATATTTTGAAGATGCGACAAAAGGTTACTCGTAATTAATATGCTCTTGCACAACGTATTCCATTACTGTAAACAATAGCTCATTTTTAACAAAAACTTTGAAATTTCACACTTTTTAGACCTGTTCAACTCAACATATTCCGGGGATATTTGTTTTTTTGACTAATTCCACAGATACATACTGATAATACGGAAAGCTGGAGTCGAATTAAATTGATTAGTGTACAATCATGAGAGGTAGAACAATCAGAACTTAGCAAGTAATAATTATCTTTTAATAATATACTGTACCATTTCATGTTCGGTAATAAATGGACAAGAAGTAACGAGTTTTTTTCAGCGTGTTTTCCTAGTTGCTGCATTGTATACATATATGGTGTTTTACTACCTATATATGTATTTTTATCATTTTCAACAATTACAATTTACATTGTTTTTTTTTAAATATACAAATTAATTTTTCCACAAAATTTGATTTGGGTTTTTAATCTTAGATTTTATGCGACAATTTTGCAGACAATAATGTTGACTACGGTAATACATTTTTGACAGACCACTTTTGCATAAAATTCCTTCCTTATGAACGCCAATAGTAGACATATGTATAATCCAATTGTTTGGTTTTTGTAATTATTACATATGTATATATAATTCTATATACTGATTAAAATCACAACAGGAAGTTTTTTGCTAATTCCGTCACTCACAAAAAGACAGAATTCACAGAAATATGATTTGTATTTGTTGCATTTCAATTTTTAACAATATTTTTTTAAAAGTATGAACGACGCCTGTAGACCAACGATAACAGACAAGATATCTCGAAAAATATTGGTAGACAAATGTTAGTTCAGTACCGGTGTGTGTGTAATTTGTAAAATTATTCAAATCTTTCCAACTACTCCAGAAAATGATCTAAGAAACCGTATTTTATAGATTATTTTTTTAATATTTTTCTTTTTCAAATATTTTCGAATCACGCGTCGGCAATACTGTTCGGCCGTGTTCCTGCCTGATTTCCTCCTTCATATTGTTTTTTTTCTTCACTACACAATAGTCGCTCAGAAGTAATTTAAGGCCCATATCATTTTTTTAAAAGTTTATGTATGTATTTTATGTGTTGTAGGTAATCTTCCTATGATTCGATAATAGTATTATTTCCTTAGCATAATATTGTTTCTTATGTACAGTTACGGAGAGGACGACATTTGTCATTATTCACAATACGACAATGTACCGTCGAATAAAGTAAATCTTTCATACATAACTGAGTCTGAGTCTATTACATAACAGCCATTTATATCTTCACATTGCGTAAAGTTGTCTTTGATAATTCATCTTTGTAATACGAAATTAGCTAACCACAACGACATATTATTTTAAATGTAATGCATAGGAGTAGTAGAACAACAATGTAAAGTTAAAGAGGATGCAATGAAGAACCTAACGTATATTCAGAAAGTGAACCCGGTTTTTCAGGTTTAGATTGCATATATCTTTTAAGACAGTTGCGGTTGTTGGTGTTTTGTTACAAATAAGTCAACCGACTTAGGCGATTTAAATATATAAAAAAGACTACTAAATTAGATTGCTCCTGTACAGAAAACCTACAGCAGTAGTTAACCTACAACACAATTATGGTACGCACACACTTTCAATCTAGCACAACTCATAATCAAAAAAGAGAGAAAAGCATTTTACAAAAAGTCACTCGCGTCATTGCGTGTCTGCCTGTGCCCACACTGAACTAGAAGGTAAATACGTAAGTGAGAACGCCACTATTAACATCTGACCATTATTAAAAATTTTCTACTCCACTCGCTCATTGTTGCACAACTTTCTAACTTATTAAAACACTGTGCACTGTGTATACGCCAATTATTCATCAAGAAATTTGGTAAAGTTTTATAAAAGACAAGAGTTAGCACTGACAGTCTTAACTATTGCTCTCAATCTTGCACTAGCTACACCGGAACACATTTTTTTAGCGCAAAACCTTCCCTTCCTTACATGAGTCAAATCATTCAATTAACAAAAACATCTAACACGCATGCAACCTAAACAAATATAAAATGGACAGAATCCTACCTACATTTCTCAACAAAAAACATACTAATTCCAGTTCACAAATCATTACATGTTTGATGTGTAGAGTTGTCTACTGCTGAAGAGTCCATACTTAAATAACGCATGCTTTACGAAGTAATTATACATATGGCTATATACTGAGGTGTTTAGATAAAGAGTCTAAAACATTATTTCCTGCATAGCACAAAGTGGTTTGAGGTGCATAAGTCTGCTTCTGGTGAAAATATGCTACCAAAAATCTTCCAATTACTATCCTTAACGAAAGATATTCCACTAAAGTAATTCAAGTTGCACTTTTTTAAAACTCATTACCTAAACCCCAAAGTAGTGGCCCAATTTACCATTATCTTTTACTCGAAGATATAATGGCAAATGAGATGACGAAGTGTGCACTTATTATTATTAGATAATAAATTATTTCTCCTAACTGAGTGCTAGTGTAGCATGGCTATACACGATTCCTGCGGATACTGAATATCTTTTTTTCTTTTCTAGAAATAATATTAATATAAATATTGCATTGATATGCAGCTCTACTCTTAACATGATTTCAGATTTCAGTAAATGTGATGTGATAATACATAACCACAACTACTTTAAACAAACGCTCATATATAATATGCTTTTGTTAAATAAATGCGGTCGATTTTATGTCCCTCTGCGAGCTGCGTTCTTCTATCTATACTGTCGTCGTGTTGTAAATCTAACGTAAGAACGTAAGTTATTCGTATATTATTATTATTAATATTATTATTATATTTCTAAATATATATGTGAACTAATTTCAAAGAATGTCAGACTGAAACTGGTTCTATACATGACAATAGACATGAATGAAGAGAGAAACAACCCATGCTCAGTGAAACAGAAGAAACATATATTATCGCATTGCTTGCCTGTTTTGCCTATCCGATACTCTGATCCAATCAAAATCAAAAAATTTGTAAGTAATGTAAAAAACGACAACAATAGTATATTAATACTAATAATAATAATGCACCTATTTGTCAATATTAAAATCCAATAACACCGCAACCGCACGTTTTTACTATCTGTAGATTGATTCAAAAGTGTAAATTAATCAACAGTCCCAAAATCTCTACTACTATGATAAAAGTTGCAAGTACATGCACGAGTGTTACAGTAACCTATTCTGAAAATTCTTAACTTCTCGCACAGCTATCTGAGGAAACTTGTTTAAAATAAAATATATGTGTATATTTATACGTACGTCGTCGTCTGCTACTACGCTGTGTGTAAGCAATAGAAATCAAAAGTTGTCAATGCATTCATTTTTCTGTGATCGTATTCGGATTACATACTGAACTGCGACTACTACTTCCTCAGGAATCGCAAAAGTTATTTTTTTTTTTGGAATTTGCAGTTATATAATAATATAGCACTCCAGCGCTATAACTGATATTCCGACCTACGGTGTTTCTAGGTTGTTAAACAAATCACTACTCACAATTAGTTAACTACAACGTTTTCTGGATAATTCCATACAGACTAATTATAAGCCACGTGTAATATTAATAATCAAGGTTACAATAATATGCTTTTCGTACCACTCTCAGTTTCTTACTATACCATGCGACCATGCCCCAGAGTTTCAGTTATTGAACTGCTCGATTTGATTCTTAACTAATTCAATTCGACGAAGTTTGATCCTCCTGCAGAGACGTACAAATCATAGTGTTTTACATGTACATATATAAACAATTAACAACATCTATATTTGGCAAAGTTACATGCATCAAGTCATGTGCCGAAAATTTATAAATTATATGACTCTGGCCTGGCGACATTTGCCAAGTCTGTGCTCTTGTCTGTAACGTTTCCACATACACGTGGTTGGTATCAATACAATGACATTACCCTAAGCGATCGAATATCAATATTTTTCATTTCAACAATGGTTAATTCTATATAGAGGGAAGCACATAATCGTCATATTCTGGATACAAACACTATTCCTTTAAATCTCACTGATGTGTCCGAAACGATAATTCGAGTTCGTCCTGACCATTTCGTTGAACTTGAGCAGGACACTGATTAATTTGCACAATGAGGCAACAAACTCCTCCGTCTCTCCGCGTCAGAATAATGCATTGAAATATAATGTTTGATTTTAACTTGCACTGAAGTCTCTGACTCTTCTTAAAACTAGCCAATGTAATCTTCATGTTTTACTTAGGAGATCTACTCGGTTTTGGTAGCCTTCGATTGGTATCTCCTGAAGTTCCCGAGCCGACATCAGAATGATCAGACATCATACGATTCCTGAAACCTCGTCGAAAGCCTCTATCGCGATCACGATCCCCCCCACCTGTTCCCCTTTGGTTCTCTAAAAATTACAAGTTACTACTTGAGTATCCCTCATTTAATTTATTAAGGCATACCGAGATAACGAAATAATATATCATGACTGCTCACTTGAAAGTGTACGAGGATCTTTGGTATCTTTTGGGTTTGGTTTCTTCTTCTCTTCAACGGATGAAGTAGCAGGGCCATGCGCCACCGAAGCGGAATTCGGATTATTTGTTGATGCTTGAAGACTATTACTTACGCTTGAGACAAGTGTTGAATTGTTAGATGCTCCACCAGATTCCTTCCTAGCCTGAGCCACCTGAGCATAACTAAGACGTACGGGACCGTCACGTTCGTCATTTGAGCAATCATCACCTTTCTTACTTTCTCCTTGACCACTTTCTTTCCTATCTTTCTCCAGATCAGTTCGTAATACCTTTGTACATATAAAACACTATGTTACTTATAAGTTATGTGAAGCATTACGTCATGAACAAGCAAACTTCCTACTTCAATATATTTTTTTGTAAATAACAAACCTCTTTGGAAATCTGGTCACTCGAAACGGGGAAAGGCTTACAGGTTGGCACAGATTTTCCGAACCCGGGAGAAGGAAAAGCGTCCTTGTCAACTGCATTTAGATTGCTTCCAATGTTGGTAGAAACCATTCCATTAGCACGTGAATTGTTATTGTCCATATTTGGTTTGGCCACAAACGCATTAGCACCACGTCCAGAAACCGCATTTCCCGTGTTTGAAGTATTACCACTACCTGAAACGGACTGGGTAGTGGTGGGTTTGGCAGGGGTCGTTGTCACAGGAGAAGTGACATTTCGAATTGAATAAGGCACCTCAGGTCCCACTGATACTGAAGATGAGGCGTTATGAACTTGCAAAGCAGGCACTGCCCGTTTACTAGGAATTGGAGATTTACTTGCCGTGGACTGCGACGAAACTGACTTGCGATTACCACCATTCTGACTAAGCGAGGCTTGCGACAATGCGCTTGGCAAGCCCCCTGTCTTCGCTCCAATAAATCCCTGTGACTGGTCCCCATTCAGTAGAGCTTCATCAGTTCTCGTCGATTTATCTGCAGTTTCTTTACTCCTTGCGCCACTTACGACACTGCTTCTGAAAACAAAAGGTAGCAGAAATAAAAACATTAGCAAGTACTAAAATAATACGGGGAACAACAAAGCTAGCTAGCTGTTAAGTTATCCAACAGTCTTACTTGTAATGTGACGACCGAATATCATGAGTATCATCGGCACTGCCGACACCAACTTCACGAAACTCCTTTTTGCCACTTTGGGCCGAAACTTGACTAGACGAATGCTCGGGTTTCTTCTCAGTTTCTAAGTCTTTAACTGGTGACGCTGCAGATACCTCACGGACATCACCAAACCCTTGATTCTCCTCCACACTTACTACAATTTCAGTCGTTACAGTTGAAGATTTTGCATCCTCCTTATCAGATGAATTTGCTGTTTTCATATTTTTTACCCCTTTGACTACGTCGGATAGTCTATATTGAGAGAAAATTCAGTTATTTGAACAATCGCAAACAACATATTATATCGTAATAATTGTCCAGTCCGTATAAAACCCAACGACACGTACCTGCCTTCAAACACAGCATCACCGTTTTTCCCAGATGATTGCCCCGAACCCGGTAAAGGAGGAAACGCAGAACCTTCTAAATCAAAGTTCAACTTTCCTTGAGGTTGAGGGGGGGTTATGTTTTCAGGAGGGGGTTGTGTAACTGGGGTACTAGTAGGTGCTCCACGTGTGGACGGAACTTTTGCTGACGACAGTGATGATGGACTAGCACTAGGACCATCGAAATTCCCTTCGTCTTCGCGCCTAGGCGGCCCTTTTCTATTACTTAAGCTGGACCTTGGTCTGAATAAATATACAAATGATTAATTTTTCGGTTCACCAAACACTTCAGATGGTGAGAAAAGATAGTTACCACCCATTTACATGCACTAGCAGGGTACCTCTCTTGTAAATGAGCGGTAGCTATCCCTTATCCCTTCTTACCCTTTGGAGGGCATAGTATAAATGCATGAAGTTAACGGGTACCTTGAATCTCCAACACCACGATATGGACGCATTGAACCAGAAGAAGAATGGTACGAGTCAAGGCTGTGGGACGATGGAAGAGAGTTGACGTAATGTCGACCGTTCTGAGATATGGCGGCTCCACTAACTTGCACAGGAGTATGGGCAATATGACCTTGACCTTGACTATGATTGTGACTCGCTGGATTTACCAACGGGAGTGTGGGGGGATTCGGCACAAGATTAAGGAGGGGAGGAGGTGCGCTGGTATTCTTACGGGGTGGATTTCCGTACGATTGATGAGCAGTAACTGCGGAACCGGACCCACCTGATCCTCCTCCCACAACACCATTCATACCCTGGCTATCACTTGAAGACGGAGGAGGTCTGCGAGGACGCACTTGACTGTTAAGTACAACATGAATTCAATTACAACATCTTTAAAACCTTGCCACTATAAAACATCAAAACAAAACCAAAAGTCGTTTCGTTCGTCTGGCAATATAGTACATACTTTGGATTCCTTGGTCTTGGATTCATGGGCAGTGTTTTGGGATACGTTGAGCTCTGTTGATGTTGGGGAGGGAGCCCATTTATAGGGTACATTTGACTGATTTGTTCAGGTCCCATGCCAAAGAAGCTTGGCCAGGGACCGTAACTGTAATTTGGCGGTAGTTGGAACACTGGTGGTACCTGTCAGTTGAAACAAATTCAAGTATTAAGCACGTGGATCAACAACAAATTATTATTGGTCTTAATCATTGTTTAAAATTGATTTTATCCAACTTACAGTCTGGCCATGTGCATACATAGGAGTCGGAGCAACAGCAGTAGTTGGGCCAGTCTGACTACCTGGAACGAATGCTGGTGGTATAAAACTACTCATAACCTGGGTTGGTTGATGATATCCGTTTTTGAGATGTACTCCAGCACCTTGTGCAAGAAGAGTCGTAGGCCTAGATTTTATTCTTGCCATAATAGGTTGGCCCTAAATAATTCCAAAAAGCATAAATTAAATAATATTGCATAAACGATCCCACTTTTCTTGTATATTGGACACTACAAAACGTCATGATTCGGTTTTGGTTTAAATACCTTGAATTCTCTCACATCTTCCCTGAGGTATCGATGCGCGCGCTGTGCGTCCTCATCTGATTCAAAGCTTACGTACCACGAATCATTGAACGCAAACTCGCAGCTGTTGCATTTCGGACAGTTTTCGCTGTCGAATAAGGCCTAATATCCCAACAAATCCAGACATTACAATATTTGTTAATTTAATAATTGTTAATTGAAATGTAGTATTTCTGCCCCTATGCACCTTAATTTCTTCCACGGGTGTGCTTTCTGGGATGCCTCTCAAAATAACAACCGTTCTATGTGACACTGGTCGAACCCTTTTACCGTCCGAGTGAACTTGTACGTTCCTAGATTCTGTATACATAATATTATTTAAAAAATCAACGGTGTGCTACTATTTTGTTGAAGGACTTTCTATAGAAAAAAAAGATGTATTCGACAAACTTAAGACTCAACTTACCTCTCAGCACTTCTGTAACGAGATCTATATCTCCTGTGAGCTTTTTCACCATATTGAAATTGGCAAGTGTGGATATAAAAACATAATGATCGGAGTCCATTTGTGAGACTAGGAACTTATCATTTGCCAGGTTTTCCCTATGTAAAGGCCAGCACAAAATATTTTAACGTTTCCCTTAACAAACAACACACAATCGACTGTTTCAATCGACTTACGGAGAAAAATAATACTCCAGTTGTTGGAGAAGCAAGCGTTTGAGTTCTTCCTTCGGAATATCCGAAGTAGGGTTTGCCCCATTTCCAGGTAGCTCATGACGCCTGGAATTTTCGGCAACCTCAACTTCACTAGAATCTGCTGATTTCATCTGCTCTCTAGACATTCCGGATCCATCTTTCAAGCCATTCAAAGTGCTGTAACGTCCAAAAAATTATAGAAATGTTCACCTCATGTCACAAATCGAGAAACAATCATGTTTCGGTATGGTGCGGTGTTTATCATGTATGGTTGTATGTTGCGCATGCACCTACTATAGTGAATTCGACGTAAAAATTAAGTTAATTAATCATACCGGTTATCTGAAATCTGCGATCCAACTCCTGTACTACTGGAGGACTTAAGAACCATCGCTGGTGTAGTTTCCTCCCCGGCAAACCCTGTAGTCGTAGATCCAACTTCCCCATTCATGTAAGCACGACCTGCATAAGTGATCCAATGTATATTTACTCGTTAGTTAGTGTCAACGCCGCTTGTTGCATTTCAACTTAATTGCTATCAACAATTACGTAGTGTAAATTAAGGTAGGTAATTATGGAATGGATTTGTAAATTTAAGTCATAGTAAATCTATTTAGAAATTTCCAAATAGATTTATGCAAAAAACTCAAATTATTACTGTAAGTCTCTTTCGACACTACCCTTCACCTTGGCAGATATGATGAGGGTGCAACACAGAGACTAAATAAACTAGAAAGAAACGAAAAGTATTTACTACTAAAACGGAGGATAAAAAACAATACATTAATTTTTAAGCACAACGTACATGCAATCATTCAAACAAGTAAATGCTCGAGAACCGGGTGCCGCAGGCGAATGATGGAACAAAAGGTATTTTTAGAGTCTGTGAGATCCACTCCTGACTCCTTAAAAATCAGTAGTAGTGAAAGTGAAATGCAGTTTTGTAACTCCCTAAACACACGAACGATACAACAACAACAACGACAACCGGAATTAGCCCACTCTGAGTCTGCGACTACGCCATCTGATTCTGATTCAACTGCAACCAGAACTAAATGAAAATAATAATATACACTTTAACTTCACAACTACTAGAGCTGGAATTTTTGCTAGTTACACGCACACTACAAACTTATAATACAAAGGTTGCCGTGCACATAATTTCCAGACGGTAACTTAAATCCTCTAATTAGACTCCGTAACACAGCAGCACAGTCAGCAAGATGATGATGATGATGATGAGTAATGGAAATTGGGCTCTGCGGGCGGTTAATACTTACTCCAACCAATCACTACAACACCACACGGGAAAAGTCAAAAGCTGGTGGAACACATTTCATTAATTCACGATGTGTTGTCATTCCCCGTCAATAGTATTTTAACCAAATTCACAAATAAACTTAACTTACTATTTTTTATTATCGCATACTGTTAATTCACAAGCTGATTAGCATATAGCCCTTGTTTTAAAGCAAGAATTCATCAGAGATATGGAGATTCAACCAATCTATAAACGAAAATCAGAGGTAGTGGTAGTTGATGATAGATAAAGATGAAATCAAATGTTCAATCAAATATTCATTTTCATACTTATTCTTTCGATCTCCCAAATCGGATTGAAAAAAGCCTTTCAAATTAAACTACATAATATCCTCCATCCAAATCTGAAATCCAATTATAACGTTTTTGGTACTAAGGTTGAAGGTGGTAAATCCAAGGTAAATCCTCAATCCGCAGAAAAATTAATCAGTGCAGTCAGTCATATGCATACAGTTTTCCGACTCCAGATTTCACCACTGTTAGGGCATAACCCGATTTCATTCCTCCATATGCATTAATTTTTCGACGATCACACTACTCCCTCCACCCCAAAACAACTGTTGTTGGTTTTTAGGATTTTTATTATTATTGCTCTGCTGATGGATGCTATTGATTTGATTTGAAGTATTCTATTCACGGGGAAATAAAAATCTCCTTGTCAAATAACTTAGCATAGCATATATCCACACCGTCCTGATGACTGACTGACACCTGATTAATTACAACCAAGACTCCTTTTTAACTTATCCCCTAAATAACCATGATGATCACTGATCAAAATCTCTCGACGTTGTACCTCCCACCCAACATGCATTTAACGACTTGATCGGCAACAAGTTAGCAAAAGGCTTTTAGAGTTCAACACTAACTATGTATACTAATATAATGTGGACCAATTCGGAGAAGATGTCGTTTTTGATTTAATAACGTCTAAGAAAGTTAAAAATTTCTTGCAAGCAAGTAGGTAAAAGCAGGCAGGAGTACCCCTTCTGCCTCTTACGGTTTTCAATATTGTATTTGTATCTTACTTTTTGCTATGTACTCATATACTTACTCACTGTGTGCATGCACGGAATGGGAATATTATATATTAACAGAATGGATATATATGTATGTACTTACGAACGAGTTGTAGTTTGTGTATAAAATAGACTTTTGTCGATACTTATATACTCTCTCTGTTCCTTCGCTCTTCTCTTCTGTCTGTGGGCCACTATTCCACTATCTATTATCCTTTCTCTGTGTGTGCTTTAAGTATATGTAGCTCAGAAAAGAAAATCCTATTCAACATTGAACAAACTAAAGTATGCGGTGTGGTGTGGTGGTGCGTGTATGGATGGATGTGGACTCCACTGTGGGGATTGTACTACTTGCTCTATATATATTGTTGTACAACTTCTTGTAAATAACTTGATTGTAATTTTGTGTACTGTTTCTGCACGCCTATATGTCTTCGTTCTAAAACTCTAGCTCTCTGCTGTGCTCCATCCATCCATCCATTCCATACCATACACGTCTTGATGATGGTGGTTGCTCCACATCCACATCTCCTCCATCCAAAAGTCCAACCAAACTACATCCACATGTATCACACACAACCCAACATCTAAATGGCATATGGCAATTATGCCATACAATATTATTTTCTCGCACAATAATAGTAGTGAGCGAGTGAGCCGAGAGCAAGCCTAAGGCATCAGAGGCATTTACGGCATGGATGCTATTTACAATTCGAGTGAGAGGTATTGCATTTTAAGTAGAATCAAACGGGGATGGCAGAGCAGAAGAGTAGCAATCTTTTGGCCGTAAATATAGAGGCACCATGCAATACAATGCAATATTGCCTACCTACTTTTTACATAACCGTTCGGTAAAACTGCGTCCGTGTCTTCCTTTGCTTTTTGCTCGGGCTACACTACTCCTCTCCTCTGCTCGTGCTCAGTGGGCCACTTCAGGATTTCCCATCTCCCTTCTAGTTTCTGTGTCTGGCTGGTCTGACTGATCTGGTGTTCATTGTGACGACCGACCGAATGCATATATATAACACGACAATCAGTATATATAAAGTCCAAATCCACTCAATATTCCAGTCCCGACCGACATGGCCTAACATTTGCGCGTTTGCTGGTACATACACCGAACCCTCAAAAATCAATGATTTGAATAATTGGACCACTTATCAGCATATTTATGTTAATACGTAAACTTCGACAGATAGCTATTTTTCAGTAAATCAAATTTCGATGTAATACAGTTTAAACCACAAACACATTCATTGGCAGCGTCGTTGACGATATGTGTGGGTAGACATGGATTCTGCGTGTCAAACAGCGTAGCCTACGTACGTGAAACCAAAAGATTCGTTGACATATGGAACCGTTTAAATCATTAATTTAGTGCAAAGGGTGCTGACAGATGATCGTTTCTGCCTAGTGCCTACCATGAAATTCTTGTTAAAATTCTAAATACCTACTCGCACTCACACATTTCCTACTACCATATCACTTTCCCTTTTTTGGGGGTTCTTGAAACTAGTAGGCTCAAAATCACATTCATTTTAGGAATCTTACTCTAGCAGGAGCAGTACACACACATAATGATACTAGCTTTACCCAAGGCGAATGGACAACTAAGTAAGTCCAACCGCCTTGAGCTTTACCCTTACACGTNCAGTACATACACATAATGATACTAGCTTTACCCAAGGCGAATGGACAACTAAGTAAGTCCAACCGCCTTGAGCTTTACCCTTACACGTATCGTAAGCTAACTCAGTAAGCATAAACCTAAACAAAGTTACTTTGCATGAAAAGGGGAAAATGTTAAGCAAGAGCACTAGTTAATCGCAAAGTTCCAAACCAGCAAGACAGGTAAATGAAAATTGGCTAGAGCTAGAACACATCAGACCAGACTAACTATATTTTCATTCTATCTATATGTATACCAGATTACAGATTACCATTACCATTTACCATCATTCCTCTATCGTATCGTCTTATTTTCGAAGTTCGAAGAAAATATATATAGCAAAGGAAGATACGGCTTTCGGCTCGTTCGTGTGTCTTGTCTTATTTCAGTTCACAATCTAATCTATAGATT
The DNA here is from genome assembly GCA_036850665.1 of Dicranocentrus wangi. Classification (NCBI taxonomy): domain Eukaryota; kingdom Metazoa; phylum Arthropoda; class Collembola; order Entomobryomorpha; family Entomobryidae; genus Dicranocentrus; species Dicranocentrus wangi. Next base: position 26,187 of record JAANSN010000380.1, on the reverse strand, counting down.
TTATTTTGGATATCAAACCCAGCATCGCGTAGTGTTATATACATAAAGGTAATACCTTCGACACTCACGGGACCACCATTCACCATACCACCACCACAACACAAACAATACGAAAATACCGTGTGCGTGGTGACGTTGTGCTGTATGAAGTTTTATATAAAAAGTTGTAATCAACATCCCTGTAGATCAGTCAGACAGAGCAGAGTCAAGATAGACGATACACTAATACCTCTTACTATTTTTTGGAAAGGACACTGCTACAGAATTATCGGATGTTGGGGTCTTTGCACATCACCAGATAATTTTGCAAAGCCTGAAACTTCGAAAAATTGTCTAATGTAAACGCAGGCAGATTTAAAAGGCATAGGCGTTTCGGAAGTTTTTAAGAAAATCAGATGACAAACTACACGAGAAGTTTTCTCGAACGCACCCACTACCCACATTTCTGCATTAAGCATAGCATTACAATACAACACACATTATTTCAGTTCAGACATGAGATTCACACTTTCAGAAAGCTGGCTCCACTTACTTGCAATGTGCTACCTCATATTTCTCATTTGTTCCTCTCTCGTTCGTTTGTATCATTTTCTCATTCAATGAACGTAAACCAACAATCAACATCACCTAAACCGCATACTCCATCTTTTGTAGTTTCATTCAACAGGATCCACAGCCTACGGCAAACTTTTCCTCCTCACAATTCTACACTACTTATTGTCTCGTAGTTTCGTACTTCCTCCAATACAATGTGTTTAGGTAAATTAATTACACGAAAAGGATGACAGTACCCTGCCGCTTTTACAAGAAACTTAAACCGAGTTCTGTTCTATCTCTCTTGCTGGAGTATCTATCTCTAGCCTAGCTGCTCCACTCCAGGAGCATCTACCTGGAGTCCAGATAGATTAGGTTCACTTCCCATCACAAACGTGACAATGCTTACGGCTTAAGGCTGGGGGAATTTGTTAAGAGACGCCGATAGAAACAATACATTATGTAAATCCATTTTATAACGCAATAGATATCGTCACTATCGTCAGCCCGCAACATTGTCAGTATTCACCATCCATTCCATCGTCATCAAATCAATCATCATCACAATACATTCATTAATATATGCATAAATATACATAAATAAATCTGTTGAATTCGATTTTAGTATTATTCTTCAATTAAGCAAAATGCTTAAAATGACAAAAAACTACAAAAGCATAAGGAAACTGAATTGAGCAAATTAACCCCAAAAAAGATAACCAAGCAAATTAAGCAAACAACTAAATCATCAATGTTTTCAGCGTTTTCATGTTGTCAGTTTCACGCTATCACATCACGCTATCAATCTGTGAATCACGATGATGTGATGACTAGTGTGATGCGTGTACGCTTATTGTAGTCGCCCATATCTGATCCTATCCTACAAATCTATTGCATTATCATTAAACGATGCGATTTCAATATACATATTATCGCATGAACGAATGAATGTTGGAGTTGCATACCTACTCTCAAATTAAATGCACTTTGCTCATCAATCAATGGTGGGTACGCTGGGTACTACTGGATGGATGAATGAAAAATTCATGCAAATTAGTCTAATCCTACCCTCTACCCCTGGGTCACAGAAAAACGAAAACACATTCTAGTCCAAAATCCGTGCAGAACATTTGCAGTGTTCGAAACTCAGTAAATTGTTGGAAAGTTTTTCGACTTTATAATTAGAACTAACTAACCACATGCATGTCCACACAAGGTGTAATGTGATAAGCGGTGAACCTGCATAGTTAACTCAGCGTTGATTTAACTGACTAAATCAGCATTTAGCCCGTGGCGATATTTATTTTGCCCGACAATTGCAGAATCTAATATTACTCATTCATTCTTTTACACCTACACTATAATCTACACTGATAACTAGTGGCTGGCAAGAAGTAGTTCGATCTTCAATCTTCGACTACTATATAGCAATTGAATAATATTGAATTGAAATATTGAAAATGAAGTGTGAAGTAAAAGCAAATCCAATGATTCAACACATGTCATTGTTTTCATCAAATTAAGTTTCATATAATATTTAACCCCTGGGTAGCCAGTTTAGTACCAACTACAAACCATGCCAAAATCCAGTCAATTATACCCATGACCTTCATCCGGTCCGGATCATTATTATTATTTGCTGTGTCATCATCATCACCATCCAGCAGCACAATCCCATATATACTTTTACATACGTAACGTACTACCCCTACCTTCAATCTTTATGTTATCCAATATCCAAACGTATGCAATTATGCAATACTGTCAGCTGTCTGGGTGCAAAAGTTGAGAAGATGACGTGTTACAATTAGAATTTAGAATATTAATATTTAATTAGTAGCACGCTCAAAAGTAACTCTACTTTGCAATTTCACAGGTGCCTAACTAAACACTAAAAACACAAAATACACCTTAGAGTAAGGTCCAAAACTTGTTCTTCCTTACCTATAAATCGTTGATATATTCCAATATTGACCAACTTGTTACTTCTCATAAACTGGGCTAATAAAATATCAATACCGGTGTTCACTCACACACAGCACACCTGCCTAGCTCAGCTCAGTTTATTGTTATTATTTTACTAATTTCCCTTTAAATGCTCTTAAAGGTCAACAAGAACAATAACTAATAATAATAATAATAACAACGTCAGAACGTTTAACTGATCCTTTAGATTAAATGTTTTTTTTTGTCCACTAAAAAAACTCACAGAAGAAGAGGAAGAGCAGCGCAGCGCAGTCAGAGTGTCCGAAGAAATCACAACAATAATCCACCTATACCAAATCCGCCCTTGTAGTAATAAGTTCCCTCATCTGATGTCATGATTCATCCAAATCTATATAATATTATGTACTTACATGCACATTTTATACACAACGCATAACGCATACTACGTTAAGTACTTACATAAAGTAAGTAGTAATAGTATGTGTACTATGAGCTGACTGACTGACTGATATACCGTACCGATACCGATACGATAGCGAGCGATAATGTGCTTTTGCAAGTGAATATTATTGTGTATTGTGCATATTGCATACCATACTTTTACATTCATTCCTCTTGTGAGTTGTGTATCATATCATATCAGTAGTGTGATCGGGATTTCGGGATCGGTGCAATGTGCACACTTGCACAAAGTGCAAAAAGCATACTGCCTAAAAACTCATTTCAGTCAGATAAATGCAGATATCTCAAATACATACATGTATGTAGTAGTTATATGCAATATTAATGGGGTGAAAACGTTATTTGCATTGCAATATCGTGTACGTGTAGGTAGTAAATAGTAAAGGGTAATTGTAGAGACCTTTTTTGTATGTGCACGAAAATAAAGTAATAAAAAATGTAATGCAAAACCTAATGCTATTCTATCTACTATTTCAAATTCTTTGTTCATTCATGCTCTTAATTATGCTGTCATCCATCCGTATCTTCCGTTACTACTATCCTTATGCTCATACACTATCAAAAGTTATTAATAATACCTGATAATAAATTGACCTTATCCATAATTCGGACTTGACATAGTCTTTTATGCATTTATATTAATCATTGCATCTGCCTGAATAAGACATTTTAAAGATGTGCATAGATATTTATCATCATCGACCATCTTCTTGAGACTTCAAATTGCGATAAATTCAACAGGTGATAATCTGCCGTTTTTATATGTGTACATATTTGCGTGACTACAACTCATTAGGGAAAAAATAGGTGACATATACATGTATAGAGGTTGGTAGAATTGGCTACACCCCGATTCGACGGTCCTGTCATTCATGCAAACACGCACATTCCGTTCAATAGATTAAATGTTCATGATAAATGATTTAATTGCTACCCAAAGGCTGACCTGATTGTGAAGCCGAATTACAGTTTGAATATAGTCCACTTCCTTTCTCAATTGAAATTCCATTTTTGATATTAGATTTGTATTGGTGGTTAAGTGATTGTCGATGATGATGTGGATTGCTGGACGACTGCTGCTGGTACTGATGTTGGCTTCCATGATGTATTTGTTGGTGGAAATGGCGTGGGTGCTGATTATACGTGGCACTACTGTACACACTTTGTTGACTCGAAGAGTGTAAGTGACGGGATGGGGAAGAGGATGATGAACTAAGACCCCCAGACGTCGATGGTTTTCCCAGCTTTCTAGGCAATGATAAGGATGGGGCTACCGGTGAGTTTGCCGGAAGGATTGGCACAAGAGGTGGCCCGATTTGTTGATTGCTGCCTGATAAACCAGAACTGGTGGGTGCTTCACTGCCAATGACGTGAGAAGGCGTTACAGTGACAGTGTTGGGAGTAACCTGGAAATTCCAAAAGAACAAAATACATGCATATAAAGCTTTACAACTGCCACTAATTGCACACTTTTTTATGCTGTATATAAATTGATGTAATAAGTATCAGCAAACCTTCTGAATAATATAGCACCGAGGACTATACGAGGTACAGATATACGTTCCATTAACATCCAGACAAGCAGTTAAAGTGTCAGTGATCAAGGGTGGTGGTGGCTGGTGGTGATGTGTTGACGCAGAGATGTTATTGGACGCTGCCGCTGCAGCAGCTACGGCTGCTGCAGCAGGGTTCCCATAAAGTCTTCCATTAGTCGCCGTCGTGTTTCCGTTATTGTTGCTGCTAACTCCAACACTATTGCTGCTGCCACTATTAATACAGCTACTACTGAGACCAGGCACAGGCACTGTACTGATTCCACTTGCACCACTTCCACTCAAAAAGCTATTATTGCTGAGTAGTTGTGCCACGCGTCGTGGGTTTCGTTGGGGCATTGGCATTTGACCTTAGATGGGGACAACCTGTTGTGGGTGACTTTTCATCAATTTACTTATTTGTTTCTCGCGTTTTCCTGTTTTGTTTGCAGCAACTGTCGATAAAGTGACAATCGTTGAATCTGAGATATTTAATATTTACTGAACGCGGAAAAACATGACTGATTATTGTGGAATGTGCAATAATGACGATTATATTTTCCTTCCAATTCTGAATTGACAGAGTTCCGACTTCCGAGTCCGATTTCACGTTGTAGAATATACTTAAGTTATTTTTTGAGTTTGCAAAGTACGTATGTCCGTGCATATACGTCCGTCGTTATATGCAAATACGTTTACATTTGCGTCATTCTTGTTAAATATTTTTTTTGTATCAGTCTTTTTCACGTATTAGGCTTTTCGCCGAAAACCGGGTAAATACCTTTAAGATTACTAGTCTGACAGCCGCTATCCAATGCGGGGGTGGGAGGTGGTGCGACGCGACCTCCCTACAGTTTATGTCCTTTTCACAGAATCCTCATCACATATAGGCATATTTATGATTGTCATATCTATTGTTTTTACGCTTACAAACGGTCATGTATTCCTATTCTTATTTATTTATATTTTGACACTGTTTAAGTTTGGAAGATCGATCGTTGATCAATGTGCGATGATTCACAATTTGCCAAAATCTGTAAAATAAAAAAACAATGAAACCATTCAATGCTGGATTAATTCAACCTCAAGCATATTGCAGCAAACGCGAAACGTTGACTGTGAGACTGATTTTAGGTTCATAACAAAGGTGTATGATGAGAGCATGTAAAAAAAAGTCGATGACATTCATATCTCTTCCAACTTTCAAGGTTTCCGTTCTCCTATCATGCCTTTTGGGAACCGTAAAAGCGTCATTGTTTAATGCAGCAAAAGTTTAGCGACATGACATGCTCGCACTCTCACAAAACATACTAGCTGACTGAGCATGGAGCAGCTCAAAATGAATCTCTACCTGGAGTCCTGGAGAATGAGCTGGTTAGTCTGGGAGTATATTGGCAGGGCACTACGAAATGTCAGAAACACGGATATTTCCCAATAGACAATCGTAAAATAACATGCCTTTTATGGCAAAATCTTTTACACGAATTGAGAGTTTTCTAAAATGTTCACCCACTTTTCCCCACTGTCACGCCAGCTTTCACCGACTTTCTTAACCAATATATAAATGTGTATATGTATATATAACATATGACAGAATAGGACAGGCAGGTTGTTATCAGATAAACAAAGAAAACAAAAGCGAGTCATAATACGATGTTTACAAAGTGCAACATTTACGAACGAAAAATACCTAAGATAAGGTAAGCAAACATATAAACATTAAACATGATTCCAGTTTCTAACAGTTGAAGACGCCAAACACTAGACGGTCGCTCATAACAAAATATTTCAAGAAAATTATTTATAAGTACTTGCATTACAAGTGTGATTCGTATTTTATAATATAAAGTGTGAGTGTGCACGCATGCATGCAGGCTGTCCTGTTTCAAAGAATGTGAATTTTCCGGCAAGGCTCCATTTCCTGATATGTCACTAGATACCTGTTGAATGCGTTGAATACAAACTGCTTTCATGATACTCTCCACTTTCTCATTCCTTTGGTTTACGCTCCATTTCCCCGAAATCTCTTGTCTAAATGAGCCGTTTCCCACTTATCATTTTTATCCGGTGCTACGCCAAAGCAAGTAGGAACCTATGTGCCAACACCTTTGTGCATACCCTACATCAACCCACTATTATGGACTCTATGATTTCTTTTTTCGCTGGGTCCAGCGGGTGCAATCTTGGGATAGGCTAGGCTACAAGCTCGTGAAAGAAACACAAATCCCACGCAGTTACCAACTCCAGACTAGAGCATATGGATATGGATGACATGACGCAGTCCAGTATAAGCTGCGCCTGCTGGTGCCACTTATGTGATTGTCATCCTTATTTCCATCCCTCAACATCCCACTCAGTCACTTTTTCGTATATTACAATAACCGAAAAAAATACTGTTTACGACGAGTTTCCCAATAGAACTTTCCAAACCACACTTTATTGCTCGTTCCCGTTTTTTCCACACCAACGTATAAACTGCTCCTCTCTGCAATTCTCTGGTAGTATCCCCCATTATGAAAATGTGCAATGTTGTGTCTAATCAAAATTGATGGTCCTGTCAAGTAAATTATGAGCAGCAGGAGCTGAATTGGATAACCCACTCCCCACTTGGCATGTATATATATATTTTATAGGAAGGAACAATGTGTATAGTGTTAGATGTTGCACGTATGCTTTCTCGCCCTCGCATATATGCAATGCCCGTCCGTTGGTTGATTGGTTTACCAGAGAAGAGCTAACATCTAACTGAATAGCATGTTTATCTCGGCATATCTCCCAGTTTAGGGATATAGCTGTGTAAAATGTGGAATTCGATGTGGTCTCTGGAAACGACATGTCCTTCCTCAGCAGCTCCTTGTTGCTCTAGCCATGGCCTAGTATAATGACAGGGAAATTGCTTCATAGGGAGATTAAGTACATCATATACGAGGGCGGAAATGTCACAAGCGTTTATGCCATGTTAACAGTAAGAACTGTCGGCTTTGTCAACTGGAGTTGTGGAAGTTTTCAATCACTATATACCCTCATCATTGCATAGTCACCACCTCCTCATCCGCCGACGTGGGTATACTGCAGCCAACTTAGCTACCCGTTTTTAGATATGCCTGTCAACGAAGACAGCTAGTGACAGTGTAGCACTTTAGGAATTTACTCTCGAGATGGGAAACTTTTTACGGGGGATTTCCGTCAAGATGCCGGGATACTTAGGCAAATGGTATTACAGAGATACTTTTCCACGTAACGGCATCACCATTCATTCAGATCGGCCAGGGAGCATCTATTATTTTGAAGTAGACTTGTCATTACATTTTCACTTTCACTAAATCATTGGAAAACGGATGATTTAGTTGAGTTGATGTAAGCGAAAGTGCATCATAAAACCCCCATCCCATTCAATAACTCTTTTCTCCTTTTACGCCATAGTTTTAGAATCGTCGGGATTTCCATATGTTCCCCTATTCTGTACCTAGTGTAAAAATGGCCAAAATTATGTAAGATGCATGATGTGGAAATTCGGCGGATTTGTGGCGAGCAAAGGCTATGGCCGTAACAAAATTGTGGTTAGTATTTTTGTTAGACAGGCATGTCTCGGATTCAGGCGGATACTTGCAGATGCATACACCCACCATTATATAACAATAGGAAAAAAAATTTGAGGAGTGAGGTCAAGTTCTACTCGACATGGCTATCGTGTGAGGGAACGATCACGAATGTTTTACGACTATTCCTCCAACTAGTTTAGTTAGTCCCTCTGAAATTGCTATTCCCTCTCGCATGCATTGCAAGGTCTTCTTACTTCACAGCATAGCAATATTTTCACTAATGTGTGTTTAGTTGATGACTGCAGAACTACATACGCATGTCTATTTACTTACACAAACTCCAACTTTGAGCAGCTCTAACTGTTTTATTAGGAAATGGAATGACACAACTTTCTCTCCCACTTACAGTGAGATGCAGTAGATGAGTTGGGTGAAAGAAGGAGAGCTCGAGTTAGCTAACCGTATAAAATCACTGTCACCACAATACCGTCACCACTAAAATCACCAAGTACGCATTAGTTATTCTGACATGGAAATACTATACTCCATCATATACACATATCTTTGGGGGATCAGGGATCAGACATAAACTGTGCCTTATAAAAGTAACAATCAAATCAAAATTAAACATATCTCTGATTGATTGAAAGAATATGACTTGCAAACAACAATCACCTCTTAAATGGACTAGTTTTAAGCCAAGCTTTGAAAAATATTATTTAGAAATCTAAACATTCTTTGAAAACTTAAACGTTTAATCTTGATTCAATATTATTTAATATAAACCTTGAGAAAAGAGAAAGTGAAGAAAGCTTAACCTTAATCCTATAATCCAAATGTACACGCGTCTCCGTGAATATGAATTCCTCAACTTTCATCACTTTCAGAAATGGAGCAAGAGAAACCTAAGCCCGTGGGACTTGGTTGGATTTATATAATGTCAATAACAGTCACAGTCGCTCCTTTCACTTTCCTCCTGCAATAAATTATACCTATACATAAATGATGCTGGTACTGATCCCCAGACAAAAATCGCATGTGGAGAACACAACCCATCCCTTTATGTATGGCAATTTTAAATTCACGCAAAACCTTTGCTGGTTGTTTCATGTCCCGACCCAAATCTTTTTGGACTCACTTGCTGTCTCAATTTCTACGTAATTTTACTAAAGTATTTATTGGCCAAGTCGATAAATTTTTTGGTCCCAGCAAACTGATTTTGCTACGCAAGGAGAGTTAATATTGTTCAATGCAATTTTTAACTGGCATTCTCAGGTGTTCACTTATTAATCCTTCAAAATTTATGGGAGTATCCTGTCCACGTTAGAAAGCACATTCAATAAATTTTATGCATCTCATAAATTCCGTCAATTGACGCAATTCCAACTTCAAACTATTTCCATTCATTGTGTCGCGCAGAGCAATATATTTCATTGAAACAAATACGAGCACAAAAAAGAGGTCTTGTGCTGAAGATTTTTTTAGAAGAATAAAAAAACATTCATTTCAAAGCCTGCGATCCTTGCTCCCTGACATTATTCTCCAGCTGCACAAAAAGCAACTCACTCCGACATCCAGTATGCGGTAGTGAACAGCTTGCCAAACAATTTCACCACTCTGGCATGTATCTACATGAAACGGAATTCTCTGGACACACTTATACCCCTAAACTTGATATGATGTTTTTGTTATCCTATATGCCTATGTCGTAAAACGGCCTTGTAAAATGGTATGGTTATGTACCCATGATCCTTTTAGATTGCTTGTATGTGTTCGAAAATGTTTGTTTGGCAAGCATGATGGGATAGAAAGAAGGTGGGATTCAGGAGTTTTCAAGATATCTGTTTAATCTTTTACAACATTAAACCAACTTATTTTCCCTTCTGGCTCTGACAAAATAGACGGGACTTAAATTAGTTTTTAATTTAATTAAGACTTCCACCCCTCCTAGGCATGTGTTGCATCTTGTAGCCTATTGATGGCAATGCCTTATTTTGGCTGATATGTTCAAGAAGAGTAAAAGCCCTGATGACTGTTGTTACTTACACTGATTCCCGTTCCTTTCATCATGTCATGACTTGTCTGGAGCAGAAAGACTTAATTTCTGAGTATCCACATTGCTTTGGAAGTAAGTAGAAGCAGATAGGTGTACACTAAAATACTATGATGATCACACTAATTCAGTCACTCAAAAATTCCTGAAAGCTGGGTAAAATAGCAGCTAAATTACACTTTGATTAGGTATAGGGGCACAAAAAATGTCTTTTTTACACTGTCACTGACACAGCAGTCATATTTTTTTAGCATGTCATACATGTCGCACGTTTAAATATGCTAGCTGTTGGAAGTTGGAATGCTCTAGTTTTAAGGAAAGTGAAGTGAGTACCTTTCTTCAACTCAATTTTGGCCGCAAAGAATGTCAAAAATTGCATAGCCAAATTGACATCGACAACTGTTGCCTAAATGCAAATGTAAATGTAACAACCTCTCATTTGTTTTGACACTTGCACTGCACTACAACTTTTCTAACAAGTTGCATCGTCCACGTCCGCGACCACACAATGTACAAATCCTATAAATACGTGAAACAGCAAAATGCTCACTTCCATCCACACGGGGTTTTGGTTTTGACTTGCTATATTTTCCATGCGAAACACTTTTTCAATTTTCACTTTTCTTGTCATATGTACGTTTTTTGTTCGATGTGTCTTTATACGTGTGTGTATATCAGTCACCACCAGTACCGCTACAAAACTGGCACGCTTCATTCAACAACAGCTTTACTTACACCTTTTTTGGCTCCATATACTTCCATTTTTTAGGAGAAAACTGTTCGTCTTATCTGTACTCCTCCGTAATGTAATATGAGTGTGGATTGGAACATGTTGTATGTTATTTGAGGGGAGAATGTATATAAAAAGTAATCTGAGTTATTTGTGCGTAATACTCTTCTTTCCATTTGCCAGGGCGTCTAAACGGATGTTACGTCTACTACCTACGTTACGTGGTAAATACCAGGGTACCATTGGCTATTACTTCTTGTGCAGCTGCTGAGACTGAGACGACTACTACTTTCCACGAACAAGGGAATACACGAGATCCGTTTTTAGATTCGGATCTGGCAGAACAGAATCGGAGAAAGCTAAGTGAAAGCTCGCACGCTTGGAGAGCTTAACTAGACACCTACACGAGTGGAACAAAAAATGTACGTGTATCTTGTACATTCATATGAACATTTTGGTACATTTTGGTTCATGTGAGTGAAATAGTCCTATATCTATCATATCTATCCACTCATTTCACTTTCCATTTTTGCATGGTTTCTTCTACAAAAGGAGGGAATACCTGTTTTAGAGAAGAGAAGATTGAAAGAAATGTATACATGAAAAACATGTTATTTTTAGATAAATATTGATGGACTTCTAAACTATATGAATGTACATCTTGATCCGTCACTCCGTTATTATCCTGTCTCAAGCAATTGTAGTTTAAATGACTGAAATCTTGTTTTCATTTAATATATACGCTTGTCACATCAACTGGGCAATCTTATTCGCATGGCATTACTTGGAAAATTCATTATACTAAAGCTGAATTCAGTCTCCGGAGGTCTTTCCGTCTTTATAGATACTCATTCTGGCTAAAATCTAGGAAAAACATACATAATATGAGCATAATGTTATTCTGGTGAAAAGATCTCAAGGAAGTTACATGTAGAAAACAGAGACAATCCTGCTGGCGCAGCCGCCTCTCAATATTTTTCACTTAGCCAACAGTCAAGCGGAATTGAAAGGCAATGCTATGGGATGTGATGCTGGCTTCCCGTTTCGACGAGCATGGACTCACATGTTCAATGTCCCTAGCATACGGTAACGTACCACCACGAACAACAACATCAAATAACAGTGAGAGCTTCCACTCCTCCATAATAATGATTATTTATTCTAAATCACGCCATATGGTAGGAGGGTGTGAGGAGAGGACACCTCTGGTGGCTCTGGTCCTTTTCTGAAAGACTAGCTCATACACCACCAGAAACAATATTTTCCTAGCTTTCTCCCTTCCTGCTATAATTCATGTGAAAATGGACAAATATTTGATATGTCCAATATCAATTTGATGCTTGACATTAGGAAGCGTTGGAGTAACACGGAGGAAAGGGAAGAAACTTAATACATATGTATATGTGGATTTTCGGTTTGCTTATGTAATTGCATTTCTATAGAATAATAAACTAGAAAAAAAAAATGTTTCACAGTTTATCTTAGCCAAACTGTGCACAGATTCTTGAAAGAAATTCGAGTGTAGCTGAATTAAAAAAATAGTATTATGGCATAATGGCACACCAGATCTGCTCAGTTCCGACATCTACATATAAGTATATTACTCACCCACCACTTTCTCCTAAATACATTGAGGATGCAATGAAACTTGGACCAATTAAAGATAAGAACTGGTGCGAGGATAAACTAGTCCCTATTTTCGTTCGGTTGGTTAGGTGGTTGTACGAAATGGATATTTCAAGTTTGGTGTTGTGACATTCTCTAAAGAAAGGATATGAGCATAAAGAAACGAAAGTTTGTAGAAATCAAGTTGGGACTTGGACTTATTCGTGGACGAATGACTCATTTCGCATAATGCGAAACCTACATCCACCCAGAGATGACAGATACACGCAGATTTACGCGTAACTTTCACCAACACCAACTCTCAGAATCCGGAAATGAAACAATTTGAAGCAACACGTGTCGTCGGTAGAGGCAGTGATGGCCAACTGCCAACTGCTTATGACTCAAATTCATGAAATCTTGATGAATATGATATGATATAGCAAAGACGTATCCATGTATATACATGTACTATCAATATGTACTTTGTAAATACATTTTAAATAGCGATTTTATTAATGAAAAACTACAGAGCAACTTATTCTATGGGTTTCGGTTTCGACAGTTTAAATAAATGAAACTTTGTTTCCGAGATATAGTGTTTTGTTACGGCCCGTCATCCTTTTCTTGCCACCCGTCCATCATTCAATGTGAAAGTCAGAAACAGAATGCAATGAATACATTGTTTCCGAGACATGATGCTTTGTAATACTTACGAGATATGGTATGGCATATCTCGAGTACCGTTGCCCCATCTGCTACAGACTGATGACAGACCCACACACTGCATCAAAATCAAAACTAGCATGTATATCCGTTCCATAGCCAACTTAAGAGTCCTTTCAGGGTAATTAAATCAAGCCCTAGACACTCACGAAGAGCTAGTGTTACGCAAAGAACAAATTTTGTGACTAAATACGATGCCTGTTTGACATGTCTATGGAGAAAAACTGCATGCTAATACTTCTAATTCATGTTCCACTATTCGTTCCTAAGATCACACTGTCTGAAATGCGAGCTTTTTTAGATGATGATAAGGGGTTCACCTGTAATCAATGGCAATTTATGACATACATGTTTAGAAGTTGGCAGTCAGAATCAGAATCGTTAAAGTATATGATCATTTAACCTTTCTAGTTGCAGTAGACTTGCAATTTTATTGCTTTAAAAGTATACAGTATACGTGATTTTAAATCTTGCTCACTTACTAGATAATATGTGAAATGTCTACAAATGTGAGGCACAAGTCGCTCAGCAATTTAGCAATGCAATAAACATATGAAAGCATGTCCGTTGTTCATTTTGAAATTTTAATGCCGTTTTAACCGTAACATACATTTGTAAGTTCATCGATATTCTTATGTTATTATAATAATTATGCTTTGACCATAAATCGAAAATACGTACGATAATATATAACATATCTATAGAAAGTTTCACTATCTATATACCGATGATCATGTTTTAAAAATCCAAATCAGAAATGAAATCAGACGCCAATTTACGAGAGTCATAGTCATAAGTATCAAAGTGTGATCTACATTAGAAGTTGGGGATACAATATGGTGGAAGTTGACTTATTCTAAATAACTTTTGCAATCATCAAATAATTTTTGTTCAACGACATATACCTAATGTGGAAGTTTGTTCAATCAAACTGTGCAGCTAATTCATCGAATTACTGTTTTAAAATAAAGATATAAACAGATGAATACATTGTTAGAGATTTATTCATGTTGACAAATTTTTCAAAGGATTACGGAAACATAAAACTTATATAAAAGCTGATTTTAATATACGTACGGCGCAAACTTCCTTTCTTTCTTAATTCAATTCATTTCTTTATAACACTTCTGACGAAGTTATCAATGGCGAATGTAATATTATAAAGTTTATTGATATTCGATTTGGGAGAATTGATAGCAAAAACGTAATCGATTAATGTTACGCTTAAAATCCGTGGACTTTCAATTGTTGGGGTTTGGCGAGTCCTGTCTTTGTGAGCCACTGGCAAATGTTTTCACGCTGGTCTCCTTGAAGCTGCAATACTTCTCCGTATTCTGGGTGCTCTACCACAGTACCGTTGCAAGCGAACTCCTAATTAAAACCAAAAATCACAAGTACATTTAAGGTTCAAGTCTCACAATCAGTTTATAATACGCCCGGTTCTTCACCACATCACATACTGACAAAGTAGCAATAAATACTAATTTTCGGAACATTTATTTTTCTACACTACCTTTTTGCAAGCACGGACAATCTTTTTTAAATCGTATTCCGAAGATAGACCCTGGACTGTTGTCAATGTCTTACGCCCGTTTCGCTGCTGAATTCTTATGTGCACAAAACCATCCTGTACACCTTCCTCAGAGCCCTTGATTGCATCAGCAAAGGGGTCTGTAAGTAAGTAAAGCATCAAAAATCATAAGAGTGAATGAAGCGAATGTTGAATGAATATGAATGTCAAACAAATACAAAAGAAAACTAACTTAAATTCATTAAATTTAAAAAGCATTAGGGGAACCTGTTCCAAACCCTGAACATCTGTCCCACATTACATATCATCACATAAACTAACAGCATAGCAGTGAATTTTTTAAAACCACTTTGAAACATATTTTTAACAAAAGACAAAAAAGTGACCATATATCCCCTCAAGTCCACCACAAAAACTTAAAGCAGGCCGATTATGGTCACGCTAACCCCGTTTTGGTCGTAAAAAAAGAGGAAGGCCTTTGGTTTAATGCTCAATCAAACCTTACAACGCGCACCCCACCCCCAAATGACCTTCTTCTGTCATCTGTTTAATTCTACTAATAATCCACAGCTGATTGATATTCACATTTACATCAAGTTCAGAAATAAATAAAAAATACATAGCAAAAAACGTACCAAATGTTTTCAGATTTTCAATATTCGACATGGCTTGGAAAACCACCCAGTTACAAAAGAATTTCCTTCCTTCACCGACACGCTCCAATTATTTTTTTTTGATTTGCTTCCAGTCAGAGAATTAGAATACAAGTAGTTGTAAAAAGAGGGAAATGGTGGAAATCTTTTGGTCAATTCGCTAACGCTCTCTGTGTTAACTGGTGATGATGGCGTGATGATGACGCAGGGATGATGATTATTATTAAATTTTTTAAAAGTTCTCTATCTACTCGAATTAAGAAATCCTTTTAGTTTTTGACCTCCACTCCGCTACTGTATAAACAAGACAAGCAAGTGTAACGTAATTCTGTCCGTGTCTGTATGTATATTATATTAGTATCGGATATTGATGATGAAGGGAATAGGGAATGAATGAGGATGATAGAGAACGAAGGAGAAGAACGCAGTATGATGTACAAATGAACGTAGCGTAATAAAACGTACGGTACGGGATACATACAGTCGATATATATATGCAGTGCAGACGTGTGTGTTAACAACAGGGTCTTCAGAATGATACCATACCATAAGTACCACGATACCACCGTGGTGCAGTGTGTTGTTGTGCAGTGCATAAAGAGCTGCAGCACATATTACAAAACGTAAGAAGTAAGTAATGCAAGTAGTTCTTGGGAAAGTCACAAGTCAGGGGTAGCGTAACGTGGAAAGGAAATATACGTTGTAGTTCTCAGGATACTCGGCAAGGTTGTGTGAGACTACGTTTTCGTTTTGTTGGTTCAGTCAGTCAGTACAAATTAAGGTGTTTCTTTTCTTTGTTGTGTATAAGATTTTGGGTTTATGCTGTTGTGCTTGTGCTGCTGCTACTGTAATGCTAAAATAGATGAATTACATATTTTTTTGCTGTAGACAATGATGCATGCACGTTGACAATATGAAAATGAGGTAGGATATTATTAAGGCATGTACTATGTATACCTTGAGCGAGGTTGAGGTAGCAGCATAGCAGTCAGGGTTCGAGGGCGATACGCTTTCGCTCTATGAGCATCTTTATGACATGCTACGCTTTTTGTTTGTGCAAGGATGCACATTTTGGCTTCAAATGTCGTTTGATGGCTCTGACGTCTCCTTTGTGTTTGGCGTTCCGTTCCTCTAGTCTGCAATCTACATTCATTCTCTCTCTATGTGTGTACCTCTGTACCTACCTACGTATACTCTCTGTTGCATTGTAATTGTTGTTCAACTGTTCGGAGTCTCGCGTATTCAGATAAGAGGTAGCAACATCTAATTAGAGAACAAACCAAATATTTTTACTACCTAGCTATCAGTTTAATCAGTTTCAAAATCATCATGAATTTTAAATCATAATGAATAATGAATAAGAAATTACACTGAAATCTTGAGACAACGGCCTTTCAATAACTTACAACTTCAAAATATTATTCCTTCATGTCATTTATAGAATGAATTATTACATACCACACAGACTACAAAAAATGCATGATTGGACGGATTGGACTCTTCCAACACCACACGCGAACTTAAAATAACAATCACAATTTTAATGACAGTCAAAGTGCCAACTGCTAATCGTAAAACACATATTATGTAATCGTATTCGTCATATCAATAAAAACATAAACGCATTGCATTTGCATAATGTTAGTCTAAATTAGTCCGACGTGTTAAGATGCGGGAGTTCTAGTTCTGCTTAGAATTACATACTTTCTCTATGATAATCCATTAGAAGTAGAAGTCGTGGTCGTGACATTGAAAGTATCCGCTGGTTTACATTTCAGCAGGGTTATTGGATGAGTTTCATACGTCGGAGATAATGGAATCCATTTAAAAAGCTTATACCTAAAGTAAAATATGTATATACATTTTACGCAAGCTTGAATTTGGCCGGTTACGGCTTTCAACGGACAACTAGTCAAATTCGTTAGCAATCATGTAATATGAGGTGAGTACCGTTTAATAATGCCCATTCCAAATGGCAAATCGTACGTGGTATCTCTGTATATCTTTGATGCTTCAGCAGCAAGCTGTCGACCCACCAACCCCCTCTCTTCGTCAGTTCCTATCACCATTTTCCATTTCCTCCAGTTAACATTTTGCTTGACTTGTAATTTTGAGGAAACTTTAATAATTTAGCTGCTTACCTGCCACAGTATTGTCGAGGACAAAAGCGGTAAATCCGGCCTGCAAATGCAATAAGTTTCAAGGAGCCTATACTAATTAATTGTACTGTGTCCGCAGGCTAAATTGAACTTACCACAAACATTCCAGTACTTAAAAGAATCTGAAGCAAACTGTCTAGATCTGAATGACCCGTATTGACAAGGCCAGGGTTGGCCATCATCCAATGACTCAAAGCCTACAAGACATTTTCACGCCATGCTAATAATTTGTACATTATAATTCTCATTCATAAGAATACGAAGACTGCCCTAGATATTTTATGTACCAGTCCCAGAAATATGCTAAAGCTGACAATAAAAATGTTTCGAGACGATTCCAAATTGACATCTTTTAAAGTGCCCAATCCAACTGCTACAACAAGAGGAAACAGGAAAAGAAACATGCCTCCCAGAATGGGATCTGGCAGTGAGACAAATACCGCTCCAGCTTTTCCGACAAGTCCCAAAATCAACATAATCACTCCAGCCAATTGAATCACCCTTCTCGAGCCAACCCTAGTAATTCCCAAAGTTCCAATATTGTGACTGTAGGAGGTTGACGCATTTCCGGTTCCCATTATCCCGCTAATCACGCATCCCAGCCCTTCTGTAAATATCCCTCTATTCATTGCGTGCTCCGGTGGCACAGTGGCCTCTAAAACAATTAAACATTGTTACTCACTTCTTTAAATTTTGAGTGACACGCGAATTTCGAGGTATTTAATAAATATGCCAAATCTAGCTTACTTATAATACTCGCACAACAGTAGTAATCTCCAATGGACTCTACAGTTGATGTCAAAACGCCGCAAAGCATTCCAAGAACTGCCCCAATTGACACTGTTGGCCATCCCCACTGAACTGCATTCCAGTTAATTATAGTCACAAAATGTTAAGCATAGAATGAATATTATTGCTTGTCCGTGATCATATTGCACCTTAAGAGAGGTCACGGTCATGGTTATATCATATTATCATGTTGCAAGTTGTACGCGTAAAAATTTAACTAAATATAAGCGAACAATAGAGTAGTTTTTTAGGTTAACTGGTATGTTATCGACTTCTTTAAATGCTATTTGAACCACACACTGTACTGTAGTTAGTTGTGTGTGTTTTAATATTAACACACGAAAGCCTGTTGTTCATGAGTCTAATGCTTAATAGCACTTGTATAAAGGTTTTAGTTTTACAATACAATAAAAATTACATGCATTTGCAATTTACTCACATGGGTATGGAATTCTGAACCACGGAGACTCTTCAATAATTCTCTTTTTCACATCCACCCGTGCAAGGTCATCTCCAGCAAGTA
This sequence comes from Dicranocentrus wangi, assembly GCA_036850665.1. Taxonomy (NCBI): domain Eukaryota; kingdom Metazoa; phylum Arthropoda; class Collembola; order Entomobryomorpha; family Entomobryidae; genus Dicranocentrus; species Dicranocentrus wangi. The sequence continues at coordinate 7,401 of JAANSN010000380.1, read as the reverse complement.
CATCGGTAACAGTCAAAATGCCACAGAGTGACCAGACAATCACCAAAGCGAGAAGTATCTGCACGAGATCGTGTGAATTTAGCAGAAAGAAAGTAATATACGAATTTAACATGCTATATGCTAGTAGAATCCTCAAACTTGTTGTTTGTAGAACATACACACTATCCAATAAACCTAATCGTTAAATAAGTTACTTACTGGAAAGATTTGAAATGCAGGAAATGTGGCTCGTTTCCCTTCATCATCTCGCCTACTACACGGGATGGGAAACTTCCAGTTGCGAAGATATTGTGAGAAAATGATAAGGAGGAGAACCATTCTATATATATGGCCAAACAAATATGTAAAAATAAAAAAAATATGGAAGGGTAAAAAAGAAGGTTACGCATTCGGTGTTGATGGTTAATACTCACCCTCCAGACACGTAATAATTCTTTGCACATTCTACCATAACCTTGTTGAATAACGAGATTCCAATCAGTGTTATTGCAGGGGCTATAGTTATCGGTGTAACATATCTAGTGAGCCATCCGATACACCCTATTTTAATTATTGTTTTCATTCAAAACAATTTTATACGTAATTTCATCTTTCTGTTAGAATTTTCATCTTACAATAAGAGCAATATGCAACAAATATGTACGCTAATATATTATTCATATTACCAGTAAGGGCAAACAACATTTCAAACATGGATGCAAATATGATTGCTCCTTGAATCTCTCTCATTCTAAGTTGCCATTCCTCTGTCTTCTGTTCTAAGCTCATGCCATGAAGATTTGCTGGACATTTCCACTGAGGCAAGTTTAGAATTGCCAAGGAAGGCACTAGATACGAGAAGCTCGCTCCTTGGACAATGGGCAACGTGTTGCCAACACTGCTTTGCATTATCGTGATGATTCCCGACATAAATATTAACGATGAGATCACGTTCGCTTTGTCAGGGTCGTCATCCTCCATGCACAATGCTGGGGTGAGAATAAAAGGCACTGCGACGGCTGACGTGATCATTTCCAAGTTGTGCTGTGGAAGGTTTAATGTGTTTAATGGTAACATGATTTAAATCGCATTGTTTCCAATGTTTGGCGAGTTTTGCATTCCTTTCCTTTGTTACCTGAAGCCCAAGGAAAATTGTAATGTACCACGGAGGTATGTCTGTCAAGCCATACAATAATTTCCCACTGGACGTCGTCTCCTCCTTTTTATTGCACCTACAATTCCCATTTGGAAGTGGTACTTTGTGGCCAAGCTGATGTCCATTTATTGATGTGATTTGAAGCTCCATTTCGATCCGGTCGGACTGTGTTCATGTGCAAATTCCATAATGATCTTGTAGTCCATTGTTGACATTTATAATAGCTAGCTTAAGGGTTGTTACCTACTATTTTACTTTACCTCGTCACGTATATCCAGTGCTGGATTCTCCATGACGGTCACTAATTTATGTCAGGCAGGCCGGGAGTCAATAGCTAATAGTTTCAGCTAACAGAACCTGTTCCGTTCTGAAAGTGGGTCAAGATTTGGTTGAGACGACCAAAAGCAACCAACAACACACTGGGACACACACGGGCACACAATAACTGATATGGGATCGTGAGTTTTCATGGCTTTTCCTCCTTCAAAAAATGCATGTATTATACGGTGCAGTAAACTACTAGCAACTTGCTACATATTCATTCATTTTATTTCTGGTTTTAGTTGAGCACTGTTAGACACAGACTAGTTGAGTGCTTCATGCATTCTACCTCAACATACCTGAAGAAATATCTGCTTGCAAAACATACAAAGACAAATACAGAAATCCCCGTAAGGCAAGACGGCATTGTAGGTTCAGAATTGCGTACATACCAGCAAGCATTAAATTCCAATGCATTGTTGAATGAGAATATCTAATTGAGAGTTTAGATTGTAATCAGTATGCATTATATAGTATACATGCGTGTGACAGTGGCATCGTTGGCAGGTTTTTGTCCATTTTATTCATCGTTACATATACGCATTCGCATTCATCATCGCATCATCATAATAATTTATGCAATTACTTTGCTTACTACTGCTTTGAATTGCTTTGCTTAATTTGAATTTTTGTCTGGTCTCCTCATTGAAATGTTTGTCGCCCTATTTATTTTTAATGGCCAAATAAAGTTGAAAGTTTATTAGGATCAGTGGAATATTCGTTTTGTTAGAACTTAATACAAATGTTCGAAGTTGTAAGACTAGAGTTCGACGAGGACATTTTATTTTCGAGGCAATCTACCTAAGCAAGTTCTTGTTGCAGATGCAGACTAAGCTAGGCGGACACACAGCAAATTACTTACAATTAGTAAATCGACGAACTTTCTGACCTGGTATACATTTCATGGCCCGGTCCTAAAATATTGCTACTTTTCGACGTAAAACTGTAGCATTATTACAGCGAACGTTGTAATATGACCGATTAGCTGGAAGAAAGGAAACAACGAAAGTGAGACTTGACCTTTCTGCCTTTACGTCATTCGTTCCTCATTATTAAAATTAGCATTTCACAAGACCTACCGCTCCAATGAAAGGGTACGTAACGGTAAAAAATGACATGCCCTTCATCCCCACATCCCCAGCAGATTGGAGAGCCTCTTGCAATCTTAAAACCACAGTGTACGATGATGATGACGATGATCTTGACCATTCTTGCAATTGCGTATTTTTATGCTCCACAAGTCCAAAATACGCAGGTTCAGTCATTTCGGGTGGTTCCAACTTGGCGAGCTTCTTCATCTGAAATAATATTGGGAATGGTAGTGAATAGAAAATATGCCAAACGCTCTATTTTTTGGCGATATAAGTATTTGATATCATGAATGAATGAATGATGGTAAAGCCTGACCACATTATTTGCTTCTGCTGCAGCAACTAAAAATAGACAAGCAGAAATTATGTAATGAGAGGTGCTATGAGGGCGACTCCATGCTCTTTCTGTGATTTGGATCATCATCAGTGAAAAGTAGGGCACTCCGTACACAAATTGGAGGAGTATTACTGGTCCGCAAATGTTATTCAGACAGTGGCATTGTTCCTGCAGTTCTCGAAATTCTTGAACAACCTTGACAAACCAAAATTATACTGTTTTTAACGCTGCTTCTCTGTGCTAATGGATTTATTTAATACTGAAACGATGCGAAGTTGCTTGGAATGGACGCTCATACGTGGTAACAGAGAGCAGAGTTATCAGACAAAAGTCTGTCATGAATCTTGTTTACCATCCTTGAATATGATTTGGTTTCCCACAAAAGCGTGAATCCACCAGCTACTAAAGCTAAATTATTAATGAGAATTGTCCACGCGTAGTGGAGAGTGAGGAAGAAAAGAAAATATTTTATCCAAGGAGCATGTCTATCCGTGAAAACTCGAGCTGTCTCTCCCAAAAGAGCCATCTCCAGCGAAGTGGCGGTTACCGTCACCCCTTTTGTAAATCCTGTAGTCCCAATGGAAATGGTAACTACAAAACTCCAAATTGCGACGAGGAAAGACAAGCCCTCAGCTACGACTCGGTCCTATTTGACACTAATATTAATTAGTATGAAAATAATAATTTAAAAATAAGCAAGTTTTAATTGATCCTTTTTTCTACAGTTCACCTGTGAGCTGAGAGGACGAAATGTGAAATTTCTGCGGTGATTCAACAAAAGTTGTGAAAATCGTGCTTCCGAATAGTACGTACGACATCGCATCAGAGTTTGTCCAATTTGCGCGATTCCGTCCACAAAACGGAACATGTTCATGGGGTTTTTGACAAAGGGTTCTAGACTTTCCAAGCGATGGATGTGCATCCCAAGTGCAACTACAGTTGTCATCCAAAGGAGTATACTGGAAACAACCTAGCAAACACAACACACACTTTTACACCAAAATCCCGTCCGTCGCGTTTGCCAATTTGTTAAAAAATGTGTAAAAAGAACCTTGTGTAGTCGATTTGTACACATTTCGTACTTCCCTTTGCCAATGTTGTATCTGACTCGAAAAGGGGCGCACATGGTGTAGTAGGCATAATTCAGCAGAATCCGGAGGAAGTGAAGGCCCTGTTTGGAGAATGGTTGAAAGTCTTCACTCAGAAACAAGTCTCTTTTTCCCCACTCGAGGTCAACTTTCTTGAAAATCATTGTACCACCGAAACGCTAATATGGATGTTTCATGTGAATCAGTAGCATAATGTAGTTTTCCTTGCCACCTTCATGTTACATAACTATTAAAACTAGATCATGTTAGTGTGAAACGAGATATATTATTGGAAATGTAGTGTCAATATTGACATTGGATGTAGACTGGTCAGGTCAGGTATGTCAACATATTTTCATTAGCGATAATACATATAAACTAGATAAAAGCAATTGGCAATATGTTTCGGGATAATATAGCCACTTCATTTATTAAAAAACTGATAATACATATAAACTGGATAAAAGCAATTGGCAATATGTTTCGGGATTATCTAGCCACTTCATTTATTAAAAAACCCTGTTGTGTAGTTCGTATACTTATCATAAGTGGAGAGTATTTTATATGTACATTAAAAAATAGGCGGCCACGTTGACCTGTCATTCCACTAAAACTGTAACGTATTTCTTTTAAAAACTTTTTGCAGAGTCTGTACAAACGTCGATTAAACGTCAAAATAATATATATATTACAATAACATAAAAAAAAGTTCGATATGCGAACGTTGTTTTACAAGCCCAAGAGCTTTGCTGAGAGAAAATAGTATTTTTACTGCGACAAAATTAATAAAGTGCGTTAATGATTGTTCGCGTGTCCGAAGCCAGCACTAGCACTATTTTTGTACGTAGGCAGACTAGTGGAGTCATCGACGGCATCTGAGTTGCATTTTAAAAGTTTAACGGGATGTTGCTCGTACGTTGGTGAAATTGGAATCCATTTGAAGATCTTAAATCTGCAAGTGCCATAAAGAATGATAATTAATCTACGAAATGCTAATGTAATGGAAAGACATGGACAAATCTTAAACTGATCACAAACTTTTTGATAATGCTCATTCCATACGGCAAGTCGTATGAAGTGTCCCGGCAAACTTTAGACGCTGCTTCAGCAGCATGACGGTTTGTTGTACGTAGGCAGACTAGTGGAGTCATCGACGGTATCTGTATTGCATTTTAAAAGTTTAACGGGATGTTGCTCGTACGTTGGTGAAATTGGAATCCATTTGAAGATCTTAAATCTGCAAGTATCATAAAGAATGATAATTAATCCATGAAATGTTAATCTAATGGAAAGACATGTAAACATTTTAAACTGATCACAAACTTTTTGATAATGCTCATTCCATACGGCAAGTCGTATGAAGTGTCCCGGCAAACTTTAGACGCTGCTTCAGCAGCATGACGGTTTGTGAGTCCTCTTTCTTCGTCAGTTCCTAAATTCATTCAAAATATGCAAATTATATAACGTCGTGACCAAGATAATTGACTTAATTAATTAAAGTTTTCCATTTCCCAACATCCCAACCTGAGATAGTGTTGTCCAAGATAAATGCGGTAAACCCAGCCTGGTAATATGTATATATTAAATACATTATAACAAAAGTATGCAACAAAAATTTGTTTGTGTTTTAACAACTGCTCAAATTTCTCTTACCACAAACATGCCGGTACTTAACAAGATTTGGATTAAACTGTCCAGGTCAGGCGTGCCCGTGTTGATTATTCCCGTATTGGCATTCATCCATTGGCTCACAGCCTAAACATTTCAGATTCATATCCTTACTTTACTCAAAACGTTTTGCAATTTGTGTATATGTCAATGTATGTCATCATTATTAGCAGTCTCCTTACCAGTCCAAAGAAGATGCTGAAACTAACAATAAAAATGTTTCGTGAAGAGTCCAAGTTAACTTCGCCCAAAGTCTGGATACCGACGGCCATGATCAAAGGGAACAAGAAGAGAAACATTCCTCCCAAAATGGGGTCCGGCAGGGAGACAAAAATAGCACCTGCTTTTCCAATCAAGCTAAGCGCAATCATGATAACCCCTGCCACCTGGATGACCCTGCGGGATGCTACCTTTGTAACAACGATCGTTCCAATATTGTTACTATACGAAGTGGACGCATTTCCGGACCCCATGATGCCACTCAACACGCATCCAAATCCTTCCATGAAGATCCCCCTGTTCATGGCATGTTCCGGTGGCACAGTTGTTTCTAAAAAATTTTCCATATGATTCTATCAGTGCTCTGATACAAGATAAAGACGCATGACCTTCAACATTCTCCATGTTGTTCTCAATGCCGTCACTACTGACAGGTGAACTTACTGACAATGTTTGCGCATGCATAGTAATCTCCGATGGACTCGATAGTGGAAGTCATCACGCCACAAAGAACTCCCAGCACAGCACCTATTGACACGGTTGGCAGGCCCCATTGGACTGTGTGAATAGAATCAAGTTTTAGTTTTTATTACTAGTCGCACGCATATTATCGATGTATCTAGCAGACAGACTAACAGTGTATAGGCATCATAAATCCTAAAAACTAGTTGCATTTTAGGATGTATTTATAAGCCTTCCACATGTATATTAACTTTAGGTAGGTATGTACATACATGGATATGGAATCCTGAACCAGGGAGATCCTTCAATAATCCGCTTTTTCGCATCAACACGTGCAAAATCCCCTTCTGGAAGTACATTGGTTGCAGTGAGAATGCCACAAATGCCCCAGACAAGAATCAGGGAGAGTAAAACCTGAAAAATTATAAAAGTTGATCCTCTTGATATTATATGCTATTTTACTATATTATTATTATTGGTGATTGCACACCAATCTCTTTTTTCTTATATCTCATTTTATGAATCAATATACCGCCCGTTTATTAAGTGGCAACTGAGCACAACCAGTCTAACATTTTTACAAGAATTCCTCTATACGTTCATATTGTCTGAATGATAATGATAGACAGCTTTGATCAAATACCTACGCAAAAACCATGACCGGATTGGTAGCAGCAATGCCGTGGTTATTGCTACATTGTCATTAAAAATTGCAGTCCTATTGAAGAACAAGTTCTCCGGTGGTGAGCAGGGAGCAATGATAAATCTGCAAACTAACTCGTTTACATGCCCATCAACCTATCCCCACTCTTGACGCTAGCCCATCCTTCAACTTGCCCCCACCGTACATCAACACACACATGTGCTAACTTTATGCTTATGTAACTAGCAAAACCCAGTTTTTTTGCATTGTGCTGGCTAAGTAATAGTTTTGCATAATCAAGTTTCCACCTTGACATTATATGCACTTTATATGGTGGAACAAAAAATACAACAATTTTATGCTCGCAACTCACAAGTATAATCTAATATCTAATTTATTTTATGAAGCATAGCGTATGCCACCCATGCAATAAAAGC
>JAANSN010000379.1:0-62377 GCA_036850665.1 Dicranocentrus wangi | reverse complement strand
AGTAGGTCGGTAGCCGGTGGCCCGGTAGCCCGGTAGCCCGGTGACCCAAGAGTAGGTCGGTAGCCGGTGGCCCGGTAGCCCGGTGACCCAAGAGTAGGTCGGTAGCCCGGTGACCCAAGAGTAGGTCGGTAGCCGAGGCCCGGGCTACCGGTAGTCCGCACACCTCTGTTTTCATGTATGTATCGTCGTATGCAATATACGGGCCGGGCACCTACTGCTACTCCAAAGCCATGACGGGATATCCTTTGGGGAGCAACAACATAAAGAATGAAATCAGGCAGGCAAGGCGATGCATAGCAGCATAATTACAAGTTGGAGTTGGATACGTGATGTATGTACAGATGTATTTAGATGTGTATATCACGGTTTCCATTTAACATGACCATGATGCTCCCACTCAACCACTCTCCTTTTTGACAAACTGGAAGCTGGAAGACTTGGGTTCATGCATAAATGAAGGCTTAAGATTACACTTTGGAATACATGTAAAATTCTGATTGCCAAAATGACGAAGCGAAACGAAACGCGCGCATGTTAACTGGTATCCCTGATGAACTTCAAAGCAAAGAACTAGCAAAAATAGTTGGGCAAAGCAAATTAATTATTAAGCAACAAGCAAAATTTTTTGCTGGAAGAGAAAATATAAGCATTCGTAGTACCTGAAACTGTGAAACTGAAATATTAAGTCCACGGACAAAGCTTGAAATATGACTAAACTGCAGAACGAAACTAATCTGCGAGTGAGTGTCAGTGACCAAATGATTTTCATGATATTATCGTTCTGTCCTTCCTCTCACTGTCACTCATGCTTTGGAAAAGTTCCTTTTTTATGTTTGGACTTTGACATGGGGCTTCATAGTGGGGCATCGTAAGACGATAACGAGTTGTTTTGCATGTCAGCAGTTTACATAGTCCGATAGTCTTTGATGATTACATTTTTAAACTTGTGGCTTGTGGCTTTTAATTTTAATACGATTTTTATTATCGTATGTCAACGTCACGAGATTCGAGTTGAATGTTTACTGCCTTGCAGTAAATAAATAACGCTCGTCTCTACCCTGCCTGACACACGCCGCGCTGATCTACTATACGTCCTCGTGTGCAGATTTGCACTTTTGCACACAATCACACGATCTTATAGTGTAGGCAGGCTTGAGGGCAACTTGTCTCTTTCGTCATCATTACTTCCATCATCGTTCCTCTCTCTCGTCTCGTCGTTCCTTGTGTGCACAAAGTTCGTATGATTCCGATACATTGCATCACTCCGTCATCCTTTACCTACCTGCCTTTCTATCAGCATCCACAAGGTTTTGCACAAGAGATGTGTAATGTGTAATACCACACACACTTTGGAAAAAATTCATGCGTAGTTTTACCACTTCTTCTCGTTCTTCTTGATGCAGTGGAGGACCAAACCAAGCACCACACAAGAGGGAATACGAAATGCGAAATATTATACCCATCATACTACTTTAATAATCCAGCACACAAAATTGAATAGACACCAACCAGGTTGAAATGGTTTGAAATTCAATGAAACTTAATGATCATTATTTGCATGACATCCAATGCATATGGATTTCTCACTTTTCACAAGAATTGAAGAATCATAATCTTACAATTAGTGCCTATGCATAGTAGCAATGGCCATCTCAAAATCCCATTTATCCCATCCCCAATAACGGGCGAATACCAACTAGTGTGCAGTGCACCACATATTCTCAAATCTCACACGACGATATGATGCATAAATATGAATACACCCATATGCATGCACACACAATTTGAGTGAGCATTACATTGGGAGTAGTAGTTCTTACATCTTTTGTTGCTTCCACACTCGCTCACTCCACAATAACTCGAACAGTCGAACATGTTATTATGTGTATCTGCTCAGCTGTTGAAAAGTGCAGGGCAAAAAAGGGATGAAAATGAGAGACAAGTGTCTGGATTTTTATGGTATCCCTTATTACTACCAACACACACCATTCCGCACTTCGCTACCATCAAACTACCATCAACTCACTATCCAAAATGTATGTTATCATTTCGTCTCTCTGAAAATAATATTACTAAATGCATTCATAACAGCAGCAGCACACTAAAAGCCTTCCACCATACCACCACCACTACTGTATCAGCCAAACGAAACCCAGAGTGGTGAGCAGGGCATATAAAAACTACATGGAAATGGAAGGAGAATAGAATAATAATAAAAAAAACTATAAAAAAGTATATTATTTTATACACATCCAGCAGAGACATATGTATCCAGCCAAAAGATAAAGACACCAAGAGGAAGCAAACGGAGATCTCAAAGACCCAGATAATCAGGAGGAATTGGAATATGACAAACACAAGTCCGTGCCCCGTGTCCCGTGTGTCGTCGTGAGTGATGAACTCGTTCTGTTCAAGTGGACAATGAAGTTTTGATGATACAAAAAATTTGTTTTTTGTTATGTGACCCAGTAGATCTTTGTTAGTCTCTGGAACAAGCCAATTTCATCAAATACTAAAACACAAGACAAAAAATTATGGCAAAGGGATATTTGTGGTTTGAGGTGCTGCAAATTGCGCAAAGTTGCACAGTTGCACTATGAATGAATAAATATAATGGTCATAAAATGTGAGCAGAGAAGAAGAGTATAATAGCAGTGCATAGTTGAAAGTGCAAGACACAAAAACTCTTGGACGTGACGCATGACGTGCGTAATTGATCTTATTGTCCTTTGTCAGTTTTTTTTTTACCTTTCGTTGATTGCATGTTTGTTTGAGTAGTATAATATAGTTGATTGAGATAGAGTAGTTGTGGTAGTTCGTCTCGTCTGTCTGTAGAATGCTGACTTCAGACTTGCCAATTGTTAAAACTTTCAAAGTACACGATTTACTGTGCCAACTTGGCAATATTTCCAAATCCAACTGTTGTGCAATGCTTAGAGAAGGATAAAACACAATTGAGACACGTGGAATAAGAAGATATAAAGACAGGGAGCTATAATGGGTGGGTCACTAAGCCATGTCCTCCAGTCTCCGGGAGGGTTAATCAATATCAATTCCAGTCACCAAAAGGTTTCCGAAATGACCAGGGAATACATTTATGAACTATTTGACGTTCTGAAAGCAAACCCACGAGTTTCTGTTCAAAAAATTGAGGGGTTGCTGACGCGAATCCCGAAGGTATACATAGTTGCAGGTCGTACTCATGTATTATGCAGAGGAAATAGGAAGTAATAATAATACATGCATGTTTGTCATTTGACTTAGAATGAAAATATTCTCGCAGTATACGATTCCTCAGGCTACAACGTCCTCCAGAAGTGTGTGGGTGTTAACAACGTAGAAATCGTGAAATGGATATTAAATCGGAGTCACAGTTTGGACATCAACAGAGGGGCTTGCTCTCTTCCCCTCCACATAGCTTGTCTCAGAGGTTTCGAAGACATTGTTGACATGTTGCTAAAGAATGGTGCGAGAGTAGACCTGGAAGGACGAATGTGCTGGCCTGCAGCGAATCATAATGTTAACTGTGAAGAGAGATCTAAGATTCGTAAGTTGAATAGTTGTTCACAAATTGTGTAATTCACAAAAGTGCAAAATCACTCTGCTTGATCCATTTTTAATTTCTCTTGTAGGTCCTGTGGATGATATTACGCCATCGTTGGATAGGACATCTGATAAATTGCAAAATGCCATCTATTACGCCATTGACGGGGATCAACCAGATATTTTAGACATGCTAATTCAACGGGGGGATGAAACCTGGCTCCCTTGGCAGAGAAAAAGACCACTTCTTCACTTGGCATGCGAAAGAGGTTCAACCAAAAACTAGTATTAAATTTGCAAATCAAAGTTTGAATTCACATAATCTTAATTATGCCGTTCGTGGCATTTGAACCTTTAATTCTTAGGAGCTTGGCAATGTGTACAATTCCTCATTGGTGAAAGGGCAGATGAAATTAACCAATGTTACGATGAATATTATCCAATTCATTACGTAAGGCTTGAACTATTAAAAAATTCATTAACCTCAAATAGCCATAAAATGAATCATTCATGATCATTTTAACAAGGTGGTTTAATAATTTTTTACTTAGGCTGTTCTTCATGACGTAAAATTCGTTGAAAAGTTACTTCAAGCCGGTGCAATAGCTACAGTTAGGACTGCGACAGAGCAAATGACTTGTTTGCACGTACTATTTCTTTTGGGGAAGAAATCCTCGGAGGATGCGCTCGCAGCGACGAAACTTCTTCTGGATCATGGACTGAGAGAACTAATTAATGAACCCGATTCTTTAGGCAATACACCTTTACATGCTTTAATTGTTAGGTATGGCGAATTCCAGTTTAATTACGAATATGTATTATCGATGTGTGAAAAATATTTGTACAATGGAGGAGTATTCTAATGATTTCAGATATGCGTTAGAGGAAGCACGTTTTGGTCTGGATCAGGACTACATTCCTTGGTCAAAATGGGATATGCTTCACATCGTTAGATTCATGTTACAACAAGGAGGACGACCTAGCATCAATCAACCAGGGAATTCTGCTTTAGCATGCGTTTTAAGACATGTAATTCACAAATATGTATAAATACTTACAATTAGTTAAACTTGACACATTTAAAGACTTTGTTTAAACATTATTAACATTTTTTTCTAAATTATTTCGTTATTTGCAGGTACGCGACTTTGAATTTCGTTATGAATTGTTATCCATGTTACTACAGGAAGGAGGTACGGCCAATAATATATTCCTCTTACTTAGCCATTGCTTTGCCATTATTATAACATTTGAAAATGCATAATAATATTTTTTATCCAGGTGATCCAAATCTGAACGGCCGTGATGGTAGCGTACCGCTAATGGTCTGTCTCGTCCCATTAATAAATAAAGATCTCTTATTCAACTTTACTCACAATATGAAAGTATGAAATATATCTTAAAATATTTCTAATTTGCTCTTCAATGTAATATCCATTTTTGTACTTTAAAGTATGTATATTCGGTATATTAGGTTTTCTATTTGAACTGCGTTCGCATTTTATTGAAACACGGAGCAAACCCGAATTGCTCGTCTCGGACTAACTTGACTCCCCTTCATGTTTTAATGTTTGTAGCTGGAGGTAAGAAAGCTTGGTTCAGTCCAACAATGTTGTTGTAACATTGAACGTTGATAGTTGATATGAACCATTTAATCGTGAGGTTTATATTTCGTTAGGATACATGGGACTAACGCAGTCAGATGAAAAGGATACTAGTTTCTGTAAGATAATCATCAAGTTGTAATTAGGATTGAGCAAGATTATTTAAGTACCCTTTTACTCTGGTCTGTGCACGTACTGAACATTAGTTGGATTCATGTTTTTTATTCTAGCATTTATCCGTCAGCTTTTAGAAGTTTTACTAAGACATGACTTAGACCCAAACGTGAGATTTTCTTCTCGGACGCAACACATTCTTCTTTCCCTACTTGAACTGGTTCTCAGTTCAAGGAATCCCGGTGACTTGGACTACATTTACGACCTTTCTTTAACTCTCATCCAGTTTGGAGCGGATCCTAACGTTAATATTTGTATGAACGAACCAATGATCTGTCATAGTCAATCTTCCTTTTTCCTGAAAAAATCTTCTAATAAAGTAAGTGATGCTGCTTTAATTAAAACGTCGGTCGGACCCTTAGCCACCAACGAAGCGAAAGTGTAACTCTATGACCAATTTTCCTCCTTATAGGTCCTATATTACTATATCCAATGGCTCTGCCGAAAAGAGCATTTGCTGCTTGACCCGGAAAAACGATTTGCGAGGATTATTCGTCTTTACTCCATGTGCATGGATCACAAGTATGTGTGCTAGTACAAGTTTGCGTTATTGCTATTACTGTATTTCTGGATTGCAAGGCAGGTGTCCATATTTATTACATCAGACCCGTAGGTTGATTGAATACCTTTCAGAAATGCGGTTATGGAAAGGAGAAAGCTTGTTAACACACTGACTGTGTGTGTGTATCAAGCATTTACTTTGAAAGGTTACAATGTTATGTTAGTCCAATGCTCTTGCTGCTATTGATTTTCTCACAAGTTTCTGTCAGTTCTGAAGTTGAAAGCGATGCGTTTGACGAGTACAATAAGTATTATTAAGTTCCACTGTGGATGAACTAGTGTAACTGTCTGATTTTTATCATCATTTACCATAACCAGTCCTATTATGAAAAAAATAAGTTCGACCTCGAGTCCTCGAGTTAGTCATGTTGTTTAGTAATAATAATACATGAATGTAATGTATGTATTTTCTCAAATTCCAGAGAATTGTATAACTGCTTGAAGGTGCTATACACACAGTCTGCAATCGTTCCAGTCAGAACAAGTCTTTGTTGTACCCTCAAGGAACTATATTCGAGCCCAAGGACGCTTCTGCAACAATGTCGAGTTGTCATCTACAAACAGTTGAATCGTGCACCTGCCAAATATATTAATAAACTACCTCTCCCACCACCCTTAATTAAATATTTACTCAACTTTGAATAACTGATAAAAAACGAAAATTATACAGCTGAAAGTGGAACACTATATGATTATTGTTGAACCCGTACGTTGAATAAAATCAATAGCCATACGGCCCAAAGCATTTACATTTATTTCGCCTATGAAATTTTATCTGGAAGGCATCGTATATCGTATATTGTTTTCTAATGTTTCATAATACGCTAGCACAAGTAGCACGGAACCACTTACTAATCCTGAGTATGCATGCGGTCTTCATTTAGATAATTGTAGATTTGTAGACCTACAAAGTGAGTAAATGCATGTAACGAATGATTTATATTTAATTGAACATAAACAAAAATATTGGTGAAAGTATCACTTTCCGTCTGCATACAATAAATATACAATTTAAGGAAACAATAATCACTATTGTACTTGTGACCGGGGTATTATGATATTATATAATTTATTCCAAATGGAAGGAAGTATATGGAAGAGACATGGAATTGGCGTAGCGTACCGATTAATTTCATTTTTGATGTACTATAGGTTTTTGACCTTGCATTAGTTATCTATTCAGAAATCAATATAATAGCCACACGTCACATAGTAATTTGATATAGAAATTATTTCTCAGAAGCTTCCTCAAGTAAATCTATATCACATTTAACGTGTAATTGAAATTAACGCTAATGGAAGCTTTTAAAATTTTACTTTGGAGAAAGCTATGCTTTTGCTTTCTATTTTCCGGTCTATTTCCCATTCCAGCAAGTCACTTCCATATATGTCCCCCTGTTCCATCCAACTACTCATAAAATGAAGTAGCGTCAGCATTGCCTTGCCTTCACGACTGCGTTTCCAGTTGGAGGATTTTTCTGGTCTTTTAAATTACAAAAATGATCAGAATCAGAATGTTGTACGATTGTGCTAAATTGTGTATCATGAGAGAAGTGGGTATAAACATTTATAATATGATACACATACCGACATGAAGTGGTTCATCTGGATATGGATACAAGGTGCGTTCCATATTCCATATTGTAAAATACCCGGCTCGTGTTTCCTTTTTCCCTTGCCGTACTTCTCAATTTGCTCTCCGGTATCACACACCACTTTTTTGCGAAAAGCAAAGCAGAATCAAAAAGGGATTTTATTTAATGTTATAGAGCATTTTCCCGACCTTGAACCCACACGAGCTACTACTCGTTGCGTCACTCGTACATACATATAGTATACAATAACATATAGAGCACACAACAGCAAAAACTTTTACTATGCTTTTCGTGTGTGCACATATTTTGTCATATAATGTGCACTTGGCTTACTTCCTATATATGCTCATGATATACGGGTAGGGACGGACGGGTAATACACCGAAACTTCATGGGGAAGAGTAGTAACTCTCCTTTTCAAGAACTTGTATCGTCATTCGTTTGGAACGCGTGGAACAACTTGGAGTTACCCTAGTCTTCAAGTATGTTAATAATAGAAGTATCACCTAAGAAAATATGCCATATAGTATGTCGTGTAGAATGTACATTGCATATTAATGAGTGGGATGATGTGGAAATAGAACAAGGAAGTTCAAATTTCGACAAAATCAACGGGTTGACGTGTCGTGGAAGGTCAAACACGTAATTGGCATCTCTTAGCTAAATATTTAGCATCAATGTGCAGATTTAAAATGGCATATTTTCCTCCAGAATGGTTAGTTGGAACTGGGGAATTTACGTGAACCATGTTTTCAAAATTTTGCTACCTTTAATATTGGGTTAGCAGCGGTATATATCCGTTTCCAATTTTTTGGCACAAGGTTCAATCCGATCCCATCCTTCCTGCCTTGCGTAGACTCACGACTCTAATAAAATAACTTTTTCAGTTATTATAATACAGCTGAATGTCATCGGAACGGTCGTACGGTTATTATATATCGTATCAGCATATATGTAATTTGATACGCCCAAAGAATAACCAGGAAAATCCATGCCTGCAGTGCCGCGTGCTTACTTTATGGGCTAAACCAAATCAATCCAGTTTGGGTTGCGCTATTTCATAGAATGTAGAAATTGTCTGTTGAATAAATTATAAGTACATCATTACTCGGGACAAGTTGCGCTGTTTTTCCGGAACGACTCATTTGGCATATTAAATGCGATAGCTTGCATATGAATGGAAGCCGTAATACTACCCGGCACAAGAAAACGTGTTTTAAAACAAATACACATAAATATTTATGTTAAACCATGCTGAAGGCCCCAAAAGTATGTAAAATTCGCATGTTTAGCAATCTTTATGGACGATCAATGCGATCGAAGTGTCAACTTGATTCTATCCACAGAAAATACCTACTACATTTCCTAATTCTACAATTCGTTCCGTAGTTTTTAATTCATGTAAAATGTAAGAAAAGAGCAATCATAAGAAAAGGCAATTCACTGATATAGCGTCCAGCCATTTATTCCACGAAAAGCATGATCCATATAGCTACGTGTTTGATTGATTTTAGGAACACTCAAACAGGCTTTATTACAGAAATAGATTAACTCTCTTGAGATATATTATTTGCATGTAATATTCCAACATGTGTAATCATGCATTCCATGGAGCAAAATTCTACGTAGCAAAATTGCCAAATAGCATCAGTGGGTGCTTGATTGGCTGGCAAGTTTTGCTGACGTCTTCACATCATCTATAATGTTTGTTTACAAACACCAACTCATTTCATTGTTCTTTGTCGAGATCAAGCTATTCTCAAAACAAACGCAAGCAAGCTCAAGTTTCAACGCACGAACATGATTATTCTCATTCTCAGCATCTGTGTAACCAGTTTCATTCTTGTCATATACAAGTAGGTTTTTAAATACACGAGTTTCCCTGTTGTGCTTCTTAAAAGTTACTGGATACACTTTATTTGCATGTAAAAAAACTTCACCGGACTAGTGTCCTTGTAATAAAAAGCTTGAGTGAGGTCGGCGAAAATGAAAATCACTTTGTACGATATAAACAGGATTGTGGATTATAAACAGAAAGTCTGTTTCCAATCCTCTACAATAACACACGTCCTGCGTCACTCTGTTTAACGACTCTTCTCCACGAGTCTCTCTTCTTCTCTACGACTTTTGCACATTAACATATCTCTGTCTTGCCAATACTAGCATATAGCACGCAGCCCACATTAGGTAGATGTCCACGGAAAAAAACTAAAAACTATAGCTAGTCATAATAGGCGATTTCCATAATGAATTATCAATCTTGGTAAAAGCGTGTGATTCAGCTTCATGTAACACTTCATGTGATTTTCAGGATATTCATATTCATAATCGTGATGCGTATAAAAGTTCCTCAAGTTCCTTTTTCGACAAAAATAGATATGTACAATCCCTGACCTTCCCATTAAATTGGATATTATTAACGTTTGCACTATGCAATGCAGTTAATCAAACTGGATTGCTCAATGTTTACTCAATTACTTCAACCTACTCACGTGAACGGAGAGTAAGCATATTTCTGCCATTTAATTAATATATGCCTACACGCTAATTCCGCGTGGTACTTATATATAGCTCGCAGGACCTTTCATGTGTCATGTCATGCTGTCTGTATACACATTTTTATTAAGCTGAACCTGCCAATTGGTGCTAACAAACCAAAGGTAAAACAGCACATATACACAACATGTGTTGAAGAAGCAGGAATGACAAACAATCGAATTAGTAATCGAATTCTAGCAAATTCATTACAGAAATATTTTAATAGCTCATGGTACTTATATTACGCCAATTTTCAAAGTTTTACTTCGCCGTAGGAAATTCTTTGTAAAAAATTGAGTCATAAAATAGTATAGGTATATGGGCATCATCCGATCTCATAATATTATATATCCGCTCCTCAACAGGTGCAGCTATTTTACTTGTTTGGAAGCACCAGGGATGTGTACATACGTTTCTTATTCTGTGTAGCGCAGTGGTGGTGGTGATGTTGTTTACTAATGGTGTACGTACTGTATTCAGGGTTTTGCACTTGCTTACCATTGATGCAAAAGTGGCAGAATATATTCCACATTGTGTTAGGTTAGGTTTTGTGTAACATTCTCGCACAGAAGAACATACTTTGAGCACAACAGAAGTTGAGTAAAAATGAACAAAGATGAAAACTTGTGATAGACTGGACGAAGGGGAGTTTAATATTGTAGTTTTAGCATAAAAATCTGAGTGCTACAGTGAGTTTTTATGGCGTTTCTGATTGAACTGAAAGTCGACCAAGGTGAAGGCCTAACTGAGAAAACCTGATGCGAAATCTTTGCATGGGCGAATCCCAACCTGAAACCTGTCCATGTTTAACAAAGCAAATGTCCGGTGAGTGTAGTTTTTAGTGGATAGCATCAATCTTCAAGAATTGCATGCCCTGTACACATACATTCTATATAGGTTACTGCTGACGTCAATCAAAAATGTAAAAATGTACTACTCGACGAATTAATTAAATAAACTAGCTGGTAAGACTGGTCATGATCTCAAGAAAGGTAATAATGAACTGGTGATGTGGTCGTGTAAAAATAGTAATAATACGACTTGATAGAAATGTAGGGGGTCTTTTACCTGTAGTCCTCTAAATAAATGGACATAGGTATCCATTTCGTACGTTTGCTTGTGTTGTTTCGCAAGTAGGACTATAGTAGAATAGTGGCTTCATCTTCTATAATCTAATTTTGAAGAATATAAACGACGGATTCTTCGTGTTGGACACAATTTTCTCCAGTTACGTATCTTCACCTTCAGTAATTGAATATAATGGAATACCATATCAGTATATCACATTCACTTTTCCATTTTCGATCATTGATTGTTGTGAATCCTATAATATGTCATCCTTGAATCATGGGTTCACTGAGTACATTTAGTAAAAACTTGCCAAAATTTCAAGGCTATTGTTGTAAACTAGAAGCTGGGAGAAAAATCATCATTTCAATTAGTTGGCATAAAAGATGAAAAGAGTGTGCGCCCAGCTTATATAACACACAGTCGTTAGTCGTTAGTAATTTACAGTTCTGATTCCCAAAGGGAATTTTAAAAGGAAAGGTGTGTGTGTTATTACTAATTGCGTCGTATGTAAGCACCAAAGGGAATCCTATGTTACATCAAAACAACATCAAGTATGAATTATGAACATTAATACATTAATAAAGAAAAAAATGGAGTTATAATTGAAACTAATTGTGAATCACTGTAATGGTTACTCGTTATAGCGAAGTAAAGGTAAAGTGGAGTAATTAGGCGATTTATAATGCACTCCGCATAGTCCATATTCAATTAATGCAGAGCTCCTCCACAGGTATTACATGTGCACGGTACACACTATACATATTAATAGCAGAGCAGCATAATTAAATCAAGAGTGAGTGAGCAGTCTCACATATCCTGAGTTGGTAGCATGCTCCCATAGATAATTGAACACTCATTCACTGCCACTGCCATTCATCGTTTAAACATGAGTACAACTTGGCACATCATACAATACATCCATGAACAGAATATCGGAGGAATATATAAAAAGTGGTTGGTGGTGTGGCATGCAAAAACTACGACAACTTTAAAAACATTGATGGAAATGTTGGAAAAATTCCATTCGTCCATGCACAGAGCTAGATCATTCAGTGTTGCCATTTGCCATGCCATAATAGTATTACCTAAAAAGTATGCCACCAATGGCGCTACCACCTCTCGTGTGCGTCAGTTCGCTTTGTCAGTTCGCGTTTGTGTGCATCTCTCTCTCTCGAGTAATCTTGAGACGCAAAAAGAGTGAACAATTTGATATGAGGGTACTAGAAGCGTTTCGCAGCTTCTTGTAGTGTTATGCCTGTTAACATGAGCAAATATCCGTGCGTATGCTGCCAATAATGAATACAAGTAGGAACATAAGTGGTATGTCCGGGTGTCTCCACGTAATATGTAGGCAAGGCATTTATGTGCAATTTCACATCCTTCGTGTGCATTTCAACCATCTAAAAACTTTAAAGCTAGGTTTAGCAACTGCTGTCACGTACGGATTTCATCATTATGGAGTATAGAGTGTTCTACTATTCACAAGGTACGTTCGGAGTTTGCTAAATTATACTGCATTGCACTAAGCAAAGCACACTATCCCTCTCCCTGAGTGACACATTGCGAAAAGAATGTAAAAATGAAACGCGAGCGAGGGTCCCGGAGCGCAGAAAAGCCAAAGTAGCATTTATTACACATCTCGAAAAAATTCAAGATCCATTTCATGCTCATGCAGTCATCTTACATCTTGGAAGAAGTGCTTAAGTACACAGTTTTACGTCGCTGATCGCCGTCTCACTATGCATAAATGGGTGTTTATGGTAATGTAGGTTGAGAGCAAGACTACTGTCCTATCTTCTCTTTTCGAGAAGCCAGAGATCCATGATCCATCCGCATCACATCATTATCGACATGAAAAATCTCGGCTGTGATAATGGCAATGTTATTGAAGTTGTCGCATGCAGTAGACTCCATTGTAGCTACAAAGACGCCAGGGAACAAAAAATGTAGTAAGAACTCTATTTCCATTGATGGAGCCTAGAAGGAAACCAAATGGTGTATTGTGTGGTCCAGAAGAATCTGTTGAAGAATTGCATACAATCGGTTTTAGATTCATTGTGTTCAAAGAACCTCGTCATATCGCATTACAAATAGGAATGTGTATTGTGTCACACCTTCCCAAATTTCCGCAAGGTATATTTCTCTCCCTACTTTTTCCTTGATGCTTACGAGTTGACGGCTTGGCTTGACTGACGATTACATGAGTACATATCCAGAATTCACGTGTGCTTTCCACGTGCGGATTTATAAGAGTGCTATAGATGCAACAAAACGGTAGAGATTGTATGTAGGCCACAGGTATGTTGAATTTATGTCGACCTTATAAGTATGATCCATATAGGAGCTATCTATGTACTCTCAAGGAAAGCACGTTGCACAGGGATCGGAAACTAAACTGCGTTTTTAAGTAGGTTCACTTATAGTAGGTATATACGTAAATGGGGAAATTACATGCAAAAGTAGACTGTTCCCATATCTTTTCACCGGATTTTTAAAAAGTTGCTTCTTGTAAGCTATAGTACGGTAGTGGAATCGTATATCGTGGAGATTGTATAACGTGGAATATTATGTTACTTGGGAAGGCTCTAACTTAAGCCGCTTTCGTTACTTTTGCACGATCCTGGTGCAATGAGGTAGATCCCAAGCGGAATGGTGGGAATAACTCTTGGAAGTTTTCACTGAGAGTGTGTAAGACGCTACAGGAGAAAGGAGTGTAATGTAATGCATTCAAGTTGTGTTAAGACAGGTCCACAATATGCACGGGAATATTCGCGTTACAGAATATTTTTTTACCAAATTGTGCACAGTGAGTTATCCAAAAGTTTCTGTTGCCCAAATTTTTTTTTGACAAAGGTTTTATTAAAAGCGATTGCTTAGTAAATCAGAGAATGTTCCAATTTGCAAAGTGCGGTTGGGTAATAATGGACAATAATATAATATGCATCCAACGTGGGATTCTCTTTTCTCCTCTACCACAACGCAACGTCACGAGTGGACACAGGCTGTTGTGAGAATACGAATGTTGTGAAATGCATATTTTGTACGTTATTTTGTAGTTCAGCTTTCATTACATTGCATTTCCAGTTCCAGTCGGTTTATACGTGTGGGAGGTGTGGTGGTCGGCCTATTAAGATATTTAACAAAGTCCTAAAAAGCTAAAGTATGATTTGATAGGGGTAACAAAAGCTAGCTCGCAATTTTCATGAATGGGTTTCAGACGTATTGCGTTGTCACAGTTCGGATCAAGTAAAGTTCGAGAGTGAGACACCAATACGACAAGCATATATCCACATCCATTTCTTAGAGTATCAACGTCATTACACAAGGACATATGTCTTACATTTGCTTGACTGGTTTTAGTATGTGTATCAACACAACTTGTGCATATTTTCCTACGTGGCAAATACCTAAATAAAGTCTGACTACCTAAGTACACTCCTGCTGCATGCCTTCCACACAATAACATATAACGAACCTAAATAAAACTACACACCAGATTTGCCTGATACATCCCATTTGCGAAATCTGATATGTGATATAGTATTGTATGACGCTGATAGCAAAGTGAAGTAATCACCGTCATTATTATCCTCCCATTTTACATATAGATTAGATTCTGATCTTTGAGACACGAAATGAAGGCCGCATGACGCCGGAGAAAAAAGCCTATATAAAGTAGGTGAACTATAATGTGCGAGTCGACGCGTGTATCACTCTCTCTCTCTCTCTCTATCAGACGAAATCACTTCTCTGTGTGCTATTTCATATTTAGACGAAATCAAATTTACATACAGACCGACTCATTCACTCGCTGGATGGATGCTGCATGACAGGATATTATTTATTGTCATCGTTTGGTGGGATGCCACAGATGTTGGTTTACTAAAATAATAGTCATAATACCCCATTTACTTACACCTTAACAAAAACACTAAACACATCATGCACAGTAAGTATATTTTGTTGGGACGTTGGGAGGTGTGTGCTTCATGCTTTTCCGCAGCAGTTCATTTGATGTGTGCGGTGTGTGTCTAATCATGGATGATTATGATGATTACTAAAAGCTATCAGCCTTATCAAAAAATCATGTCTTGCGCTCGGCTAACTCTGGAAATTTAGTCAATGTATCATTTAATTTTACCTCCTCCCTCGTGTGTGTTCTGATGGGATTTAGGTAACAACTCCTCCTTCCAATCAGACAACGAACTGTGATTGTACTTGAGCAGTGAAGCAAGGGAAACCTTTTAATGATACTTCAAGTGTTTCATGTTACACGAGCTGGATTCACGCGACAGTCTTGATACTGTATGATGGTAGAACTGGCACAATATCAAGATCCTAATACTACGCGTTTCATGACCAGCGTTGTAATTACAAGATAAGCGGTTTATTGGTGTGATATAGGAAAGTTGCGGGGTTGTCACGAAAATATTTTGTGTGTAACTATAATTCTGATTGTGACACAAATGTGGAATCAATATATTATATACTCTGCGGTGAGCTTCAAGGACAGCCTTTAGAAGTCCCTGAAAAGGACGATGAAAAGAATAAAAGAGAAGAAAAGATAGAATTGCTTTGATTAGAGATACGGGAATTCTTCCACATTTTTTAATATCTAAGGAATATTTCAAATTATCAAATATTTCTCTGACGGGTTTATATATCGGATTTGATGAATATTGCATGAATAGATTTGGATGTACGGAAACAGATAGGCACACCACATCGAAACACAGCTTACCTTTAAAATAGCGTCTGCTAATTCGTAAACTACACTATGAGCTTTATGCAAAGGGAATTGCACTGAAGTGATAAAGTGACGAGCAGTGCATCAAATAAGTATATAAATAATCTATTCTATAATAATAATAATATGACATTCAATATCTTACAGTATACATCTTTACATTTTCTGTCGTCACTTCATCCACCCTTTTTGGTATTTAACTGATCACCACTTTCGTGCAAAGTCATTCCTTACTCGCCAATGTGACAATACCATGAAGCGTTTTTGTGTTTGGCATACACACTACACACTACAACATGCATGGAACAGGCGGATTGCACTTTGGAAAAGCGGCTCACACCGGTTCCGTCAGTTCCGTGCGATATGTATAATTTGTTTCTTTCTCCACGCTTCCCAATGAGACTCACATCAGAGCGTGTGGCTTATTACCAAATAATGAAACTATATTTGAATAGCATGAATGCACGTTATTTGATATGCAAAAGTCGACGGATTATGAGATTGATCAGACTGATCAGACTGGTGATGTGCAGCATGAATGCATGAACTTATAGCACCCAGCCAAAATCCCGTGTTAATTCAGAAGCAGAGACGTGCTACATAACTATCCCCACGATTAAAACTACTCTGTTCGACGCTGTATGTAGCCCTTTTACGTGTAAAAATCTTAAAGCGTCATCAATTTCGGCACCAGGCAATAATAATAGCACCAACTGCGGCAGTCTTCGCAATAGCAATATTATTAAAAGTGCCACAGTAGAAAAAGAAATGTAGCAAAAGCACCACACACCACCACTTTTAACACGCTGCTTGAAGAGGAGTGGCGCGATGGACTTTTTTGCGATGTTCTGTATACAAACTACATTATTTGGTGTTGCTAAAAAGGAGTTTCGTATTGTGCATACCACATTCCTGCATACGATATATTGGGCGACGAGTGGATTGGAGCCAGAAAACGTAAATGTGCATGCATACATTAAATGGAATAGATTGCTGATATGTAATTTTCATTCGGAGCTAATATGCACGTTTTCTGTAGTTACTTTACCACCTTTGTATTTTGTAGTTCAGAACTACTCTAACAAACAGTCACATGGTGCAAGGCAGGCACTTTAAGATGTTCATCACATCACATGTGTTAATCCACCGAGGGGTAAGCACATACACATTCAAGCTCTAGCCAGTTTAAAACGATCAACAAAAATGAGTGAATCGCAAGCTTGCAAAAGCAGTCAGCTCGTTGGTTTTGAGCACTTCTGTACTTGATTTTCGCTGTTGGGATACCAAAAAACAGCCTAAAGGTAAGCAAACCACATAATATACACTCTGATGGATTGTTGGGTAGAAGTGGGGAAAAAAGTGAAGCTGAAGTGAACAATAGAGTAACGCAAACTTTTGCATGTGGACTTTGTGAGTAGTGGCGTGGAGTAGTAGTAGTAGTATGTGTGTACAAATGTGCACTCTCATATTAAATGCACAACAGCACAGCGGTAGTACACAACATACATACACGGCATATGATATATTGTTAATGTGTTCACCAGAGTAATTCAGATTCGATTTAGCACAGCGTACAGAAGAGACCCATATGTCGAAGGCATACATATATTACCTAGTTTAGTTTAGCTGATATATCATTATTACGAACGACTCTTATTTGGACTACATTCTGGCTCACTCTTACTGGCTGGAGTCGGAGTCAAGGAGCACTACCTATATGTACCATCACAGTTGTACGTATCCTTATTTCAACTTTATCATCCTTTACAACATATCCAACATTTTACTGTCGAACTGACGACCAGCTTTTATACTTTTACTGAAGCTCAACTAAACTTGAGGAGAACATTAAATGCAATTTAGCATTGCTACTCTGATACCGCACGAACATCGCCACGAAAAACCGACTATATAGTGTGTGCGCTATACCGCTCCTTCCTACCACGAAAACGACTACTTGTAAACTTCTTCTTGCTGCGTAGTTGTACTTGTGTCCTTTTCACAGCCAGCCAGTACAGCTCAAAATCTACTTCTGCAAGCTCCTACTACTGGAAAGAGTTGCAAAGCAAGAAAAAGAACTTCTTGTTTCGTTGTATATAGGCATTTCCTTTCCGAAGCTCAATACGGAACAGTGGGGAAAGGGTTATATCGTATTATTATTGCAATGAGCAAGCATGGTTGCACGACTCTACGATACTCACACTCACTCTGGCTCATTTGAGTAGTTCAGCTTCACAGCTCAACTCGCCTCTTGCCGTGTGATGATGAGAAGTGCAAGCAAAGTTGTTGGAGTAATACCGATAGCAAAGAGCTACGCCAAGTCAGTGCAAAACTGGTGTTGGTAAGCAGAAGATCAGGTCGTTTTCAATGTAGTACCTATGCCTAAATACACAGTGAGTTGGAGTATGTGCCACAGCAGCGTGTACAATTCTGTTCAGCTGCGTTCATCTTGGTGCTATGTGGTGTGAGTCTTTTCACTTTGTGAGCAAAAACAGAAAATCAGAGGAGAGGGAGACCTCGGCGAAAAAACCTTAGCTCATGGAAGGACTGCTCTTAGTGCTCTTTGGCTTTGGACACTTGTTGCAAATTTTTGTCAATGTTTCATTCAGACTTTCCTACTCACTCCACTCGCCAGTCTTGTAGCAACAAGATACCAGAGTAGAGGTGAATTCCATAAAGGACATTTTTTCATGCGTATTCATATCAAGTAATACGCTCTTTGTATCCTACTCATCTACTTTACTTGGCGTGGTAGTGATATTTTCCTACTTGATAGAGTGCGTCCTTCAGCCAAAGTTACAACTTTTGTGCCAGTAGTTCTACCATCGACGTCATCTTCTCTTTTAAACATTGTGTGATGTCCAGCAAGAGCCTGGATATTTCGTGTTGATTGAATTTTTAGGATTACGATTGATTAACAATACATTTTACATGTGAATGTTTAACAATTGTGCTGTAAAAGGAAGCATTAAAGTGAGCATAATTGCCAGACATAATCTTTTTTGAACTCTCATGTGACCTTACAAGGTAATTTCATTAGCATTAATTAAGTATGTATATTCAGCACCGGAATTCTCTCACCTTTATTTTTATTTCGCTTTTATATCCAACGGGCATAAACGAATGGAAATGCACAAATCTCATATCAAATCCAGGCTATGCAACAGAAAATTACACCTAACCTACTACTTTTATGTCAATAGAAAACGCTTAGGCATTAAGGAAGAAATGCATACACGAAGGTTACCTACTAAATGAATTGTATAATTTTTCAATTGTTCTATCATATACATAATCAAAGGAGAAATTTTCGTTGACGACTTGACGTGTGTGCATTATAGCGCACGCTTATAGTGCACAATCTTGTCAACGTAATTGTAATCAATCGGTATACTACTCTGAGTGAGTATAATATGATTATGCATGATTATTTGCCATTTGCACACACACATACTGACATACCTATAATACAATGCGTACATGTACGTGTGCGAAACGCTAAAAGGAAGCCCTAGTGCACACTTATTTTATTCACGTAGAAAACTACAAATGCACCTTGCATGCCTTACTTGCTTCACAAAAACTTTGTAAGATCTCTATAAGAAATTGAGAATTCTAAGAAGGAGAGAAAGGACGCGTGGCCTGTTCTCCTGCCTGTTCACATAATATCAAATTGTTAATTTATCGAGTATACATATCTAATATGCTACTAACCACTGTAAATCCATATTACGATAAACGACTACCTATACTTGTTGCTAAAGTGTGAAACGTACAACTGATGTAATATCATTATTATTATTATTACAGATTGGATAGAGAACCTATCTTCTTCAAGTAGTTTTCAACAATTTCCCATTGTAACTTGAACTGCTAGTTGATTATCTCCTCCTTAACATATATCTATTCTTACCTAGTGTGCACTTGTACGCGGAAAATAAGAGTTTGTTAAGAGGAACGTGAACGAGAGTATAGTATAATGGGAGGTGAACTGTTTTACTCTTGGTGTGGTCAAGTTGAAGTGTGCAGAAGAGAAGTTTGTAGCATAAACGGATACTACTTTGACTTTGCAATTATTGCAGCAACAAAGTAACATATAGTGAACTTGAGTGAAGAAGAAGACTTGTGTTTTTTGGAACAAAAAGAACCAAAACCTCATTTACCGGCTTGGAGAGTGTGCTTGAAACAAACAAAAAAAAACTAGAGTAGGCGTTTTTACACGTGATACTGAACAGTGACATTTACAACACATTTTTGCAGCTCTCCAGTATAGTAGTAGTGTGTAAAAGCAAAAGCTCATTCATAATATATATTTACATCTCTATACAACGCTGAGTGTTCAACTGAAAAAGCCATATATTTCACGCAGCATCATCATCATCATACCTATGATATGATACCTGTAGGACCAATATTTGGTGCTCAACTGAAAGGAAGGATCCAACTTTTGTTGAACAACTTAAAGTACATACTTTTGCGGTGACTGTTTTAAGTTTTGTATTGTTAATAATATAATATTATTTAGTATTCATATTCATTTTTTGTTATTAACTTTTACTTCCGGTGCTTCTTTATTCTTGAAATTTGCAACTCAGGAGGAACTTTGATTATTGTAACGAACTTTATGAAATGAATGAGACCATGTAAAAAAATAGTGCCAATATTAATTAGCAAAACTTTTTATAAATATACTATACACGTGTGTACCTTGTTTTTACGTACAGTTGACAGTAAGACGCCGAATTTAAAGGCAGCAAGCAACGGTTAAAGAGTCTGACTTGTAGGGAACTTGTTGTGTCTGTTCTGACTGGATTCTCCGGAAGATTTTGGGTGGCAGCAAAGTTAATGTGTAAAACGTTTTGTGTAATGCGGGCACAGCACATAATATGTGATTGAGTCATTCATTCAGTACATGTTCAGTGTTGTTGAACTTGAAGCTGGAAGTAACAGACAGATCAGACAGAGTAGAGAACAGAGAGAGTCAAAAAATAATTTCTCAGTTAAAAGTATTGTCTTTGAACAAGTAACGATAAGTATCTGCAACGCCAAATCCCGGACGGAACGGAACTTTATTATTATTATTAAATATTATTTTGTTACGTGGACCGACACAACCAATTTGTCATCATGGATTATCAAGCACAAGCATTACCTCCACTTGCAGGAGCGATTGGCGTGGGTGGTCCAGCGGCGGCTTTAATCGATCCCGATTTCGAGCCTCAGACCAGGTTACGGTCGAACACTTGGCCGTGTCAGCGTCCAGAGGATAACAACAACACAAGCCCATGCGGCGGCGTTGATGATCAACATCCCGGTCAACTACTTCCCAGTCCACCGGATCAAACGTCGACAGAGCATTTGATGGGGAGCAGTGGGTTACTCCTCCCTAATATAACAACACAAGCCCGTGCGGCGGCGTTGATGATCAACATCCCGGTCAACTACTTCCCAGTCCACCGGATCAAACGTCGACAGAGCATTTGATGGGGAGCAGTGGGCTACTCCTCCCTAAAAAATCATCTTCAAGACGGAACGCCTGGGGAAACTTGTCATATGCCGACCTAATTACGCAGGCCATTAGCTCAAGCCCGGAGAAGAGGTTAACTTTAAGTCAGATCTATGACTGGATGGTGACCAACGTCCCCTACTTTAAGGATAAAGGGGATTCCAATTCATCA
Organism: Dicranocentrus wangi; assembly: GCA_036850665.1. Classification (NCBI taxonomy): domain Eukaryota; kingdom Metazoa; phylum Arthropoda; class Collembola; order Entomobryomorpha; family Entomobryidae; genus Dicranocentrus; species Dicranocentrus wangi. The sequence goes on along the minus strand of JAANSN010000379.1, from coordinate 40,866 downwards.
GCGGGATGGAAGGTATGAATCGATCCGTTTTGTTTTACAGTTATGACAGTGCTTATGACATGCATACTACGTAATTACTCAGCTTGAGCTTTTACGAGAATCGCATTTGCTTTTACGTTTGATGATGGAATTGACTAGGGCGTATATGTATATCCGAGACCGTATGAACCATGTATGAACCGAGAGTGGAGAAAGCACTTAAATTATACGACTACTACGACCAAGTCTCTCAAAGCACTTCTGCATAGTAAAGTTAGTAAAAGGCATCGTAATGGTATATTCTCGTTAATTACCAAATTACCAAGCCATGCCTGAGGTTTTATTAGTAACAAGGTCACAAAAGGACATTACTTTCAGCATTCAATTTTGTGTGACCGTCATGAGCAAATATGATGTGATGAGCAATATGAGGAGGGCAATCCGTCCGATCTGAATGATGGGCTTCTGGGATTTAGGGACTTTGGGAAAAATGGGGTATTACGTACACCGTACACCCACATTTACATTTAAACCTTTCTGGATCGGCTAGAGAATATATATATTCACTCTAGTATAGGTACTCCTCTGTCTGTCGTACACATACAATATGCATCATTCGTTTACTTTGTTGGAGGTGGCCTTGCCGTCGGCTCAATGAGCAATGCATACCACTTCGGTTATGTGCATATGTGTACCACTGCACTCAGGGAATACCAAGAATTTTTCAATAATTGCTAACTTATCCTTGTGCTTCGCTGTAGTGTCCAACAAATGAAAGGGTTCACACACAAAAGTCCCTTTTCAGTTGACAGTTTTATGACACGACACGATCGCACGGTACACATATGGTACAGTTCAATACACAGACAGGCTGAGTATGATGGTATTGTTGTAAATCACAATACGTGGATGAATAAGATGAATACATGGACACTGGATGAAATTAAAAGTGAAAATGACGAAGGGAAGCGGCACTCCATTGTGAGTCAGTAGGTGTAATGCTTTTAAAGCCGTGCTTAAAAAGAGGTTCATCCTGGAGCCTTAAATAAGGAAATATGTAGGCCAAAAAAGAAAAAGGGAAAGTGGTCATCTCAGTTTGCTTGTGGCGATTGGCTGAGTGTGAGTCTCTCATCGGCTGGTTAGTCTGGTTGTTCCTGTTGTATTTGATGATATGCATGCATTTCAATTCTGCATCTGTAAGGACAAAGAACCAAGACACAACTCTTTTTGTGCAGCGAAGTACCAGTTGCAGTGGTACCCTTGGAAAAATGGAAGGGACATTTAGGTTTTCATATATCAGATGCTGTACTAATGCATACGAAATGAAGTTGAGTTACAAGAGATTCAAAGTTTGAAGTGATCGTATAGAGATTGCATAGACTACTCCATTCTTGTAAAAATCAAAGATTGCAATGCAATGCATATTATGCATACATGGATATAGAAGTTTTTTCAGGGAGAATTTGTTAACCCAAGCACCCAATATTCACTTCCTGTCTAATGTCAGTAATGTCATTGTAATTCATTCGCATTTCGTAGTGTCGAGCCTCGGAGCTGAAAGTTTGCCCAATGTTTTTGTAAAATCCGTAGGAAATGAGATGCGGTAAATCCTAATCTGTTTCTTGACTCATTTCCTCCGGTTTCTCATCCGAAGAGTGCTGGGAGGAAAAGGAAGGATTTAATTAAGGTCTCTAGGCTCTGCTTCTAAGAAACCACAGTTTCAACCAGAGTTGCTGGAAATCGTTTTATTGTCGCACAAGTCGAAGGATCACTAGCATTTCTATTGTCGCACACCTTCGCATCGCAAAACAATTTTCCCAATAGATAACTTTATTTCAAAGGAATACGTAGTCGTTCAAGAAGCACTTCAAGCAACGTTCTGAGTTTTGATACTTTCCTATCAAGTCTTTGAGTCCACGATGAAGAAATGTTTTTGAATTTAGAATTACTGAAGGAAGACATAGTAAGGTTTTGGTTTCGTTCGACTTTGTTACCAATATCAAACATTTGAGTGTGAATATATTTGATTTAATTTTAATATTAAAGTTTAAATCTGAGCTTTCCATATTATCATAAATATCATCTTGTGGTGGTTCCGTTGTCGTGCCATGTCACTTTACAAACCATGAGTTGTAAGTATGAGGGGTATCGTGGTACATTCTCGAATATTGAGTACAAGTTTATTCTCTGAAAAAACTTCCTCTCCAGTTTTGGTATAATTTGTATTCGTTTTTTTCTGAACTGTACAAACAGTGGAAGACTGCTTAGTGGATAACAGCCACTGCCTCTATTTTGAAGTATTAACTGGAGATAAGATGTTGTTTTAATCATGTCCTGATCATCACGAACCCAACGTTATAGGGAGCACATAGCAGCAAGGCATTGGTTGGATACGACTATGTATAGCATTTCATACACAGAGAAACTTGGTGATTAGTGATGATAATACTATAACCATACCCCTGCCACAAATAGTGTACGCACGAGATGTAGTTATTGTTACATACTTATACTTACCAATATATCGAGAATTTAGAACGCCTCATAAGCAGATTGACGTCAGATGCTCCTTCTTGATCTCCGAGTTATTAGCTTCATGCCTGATTCACTAAATCGTCGTCTTTTGCGAGAAGTCGCAGAGAAACGCTGACTGCTCCAAAATTGAACGTAGTTGAATATTTTAAGATGTAAAAGGCACCGTTTGCCCTTCCACTTATCTTGACGGGCTGCATATACTCGAAGGATAATCAAATTCAATCACTTACAAATGAACTATCTATCTAGCTTAGTTCGTCGTGTGCTATTATTGCTTCGATGGAATATAAAGCGAGTGATTTTGTAAGAGAAACAGTTAGTTAAACTCGATCTTATTACGCAGAAAAATTACTTCCTCAAAACTTTGTAGCTTTATTGCAAAATTACTCAATTTAATGCTATTGTTAAGCGAATCCGGGGTCTTGCAATAACTTGTGACCTTTTGTACAAAAGTGTTTTAGGGTTCAAGGAAATTTAGGAAGATTTATTAGAACTTTTTAGGGTAAACATATAATATTATGCATCATGTAGAGGGATGGAATTTTACCATAAACTTGACATTCGCACTCCAGGAGTTTTGTAAGCTAGGCAAATGGAAGTAGAAAACAGTGTCGTCACCACACTTAGCTTATCTTCAAGGCGGGCGTTGAGCCTTGGCGTTTGTTGTGATGTTTTTATTATAGACCAATTATGTGAAACATGATTGACACTAAAAAAGCAATAATGCTGGTTTTTCGTCTCCACATAAGCGTTCATGAACTTGACAAATTATTTTTTCGTGACAAATGCGACATTTTTCTACACTTTAATCTCCCTGTTGTTACTCCCATTTTTTCTCCTCCGTGTGAACCTCTCCAGTGGACTAGCTGAGATGAAAAGCTGAGTAAGATGTCGCCTTTGAATGCGCATAATGGGCAAATTATATGTGGCATCAAAGATGAGGTCCTTGATATCCTACTAGAACTGATGCGTAATTCTTTTACATCGTCCTCGTAGGTATCGTATGATTATGTAACTTCTGTAAAAACCACGCTGGCGATGAGCAATTTATTTTTTTAAGTGTGTGCGAGTAGGCACTTTTTAATCCTGGCAAGTAGGCAGTTAGCACATTAAAGAGGCATTTTGTTTGGGTTATTTATATCAATTTAGGAACTCAAATAGGCAATTAAGGCAAAAATGCAGATGCTTCATTTTTATTCGCGAATTGGATATTGAGTGACCCCCTTCATTATCACACCAGCTGATATCAGCACTTATATCCTACTAGAACTGATGCGTAATTCTTTTACATCGTCCTCGTAGGTATCGTATGATTATGTAACTTCTGTAAAAACCACGCTGGCGATGAGCAATTTATTTTTTTGTGTGCGAGTAGGCACTTTTTAATCCCGGGAAGTAGGCAGTTAGCACATTAAAGAGGCATTTTGTTTGGGTTATTTATATCAATTTAGGAACTCCAAATAGGCAATTAAGGCAAAAATGCAGATGCTTCATTTTTATTCGCGAATTGGATATTGAGTGACCCCCTTCATTATCACACCAGCTGATATCAGCACTTTTTGATGTCCAAAATGTAATGCAAATATTAACTAAAATGGAAAATCTTATGGTCTTCTTATATAAGTACAAAAAATGTAAATGTGTCCCTGCCCCCACTTCACTGAGACCTTGGAACACATGCACAAGTTCATTCACCTAAGCTTGCCGAATACTTTCATGGTTGGAGTAAGTAACAAGGTATATGCTTTGGAAACGATCAAGCACGAGCGGTAAGCTTCGGTTCGCTATTTCGTATTTTCCTCAACTCCAAAACTGGAGGTTTTACAAGTTTGCATATATGAAAATTGACACCCAATACGAAAGCACGCGATTTCAATTTGTTATAGTACTAATATAGTAACGGATTATCGATTAATCGCAATTTACTCGGAATGGACGGTTAAATCAACTAACTGTCCAAAGAAGTTATTTGCTTTTCTTTCACCGAAAGATGTGTTAGTCATTGGGTTTGCTCCGTTTGCCTGGAATTCGACTGATGGATTTCTGCATTCGTTGGTTTCAAAGTGATGACGCAAATGCACATTCTGACAAATCGGCGGATGAATGCCATATCAATGACCATAAGTATCTAAGTAAGGTGACAATGCAGTGGCGGCTATTCCTGCAAAAGTTCGTTTTTGTATTATCATTGAATCGCAATTGAGAAAATGAACTTTTCATCTATTATAACAATTTTATTGAGGGGTGTGTAGTACGTGAGGAAATGTGAACAGGTAAGATATTAGATATGCAGGTGGTAACCTATGGAGTGTTGTAAAGTGAGGTAGTAAAATGTGTCATTGAACGCAGAAATAGAATAGGTTCGCTGGGCAGTAAATTTTTTAAATGAAATAAATGGATTGCAAATTGCAAAGAGATTGGAAGGGGAAAGGAGCAATGTTCCCTGGTTATAGGCATTTCAAGTTTCAATGCCAAATCTTTATAGGTAAAGTCGTCTCTTGTCTAGACCATAGTCAAAAATTTAATTGGCGTTTTTACGATTTTCCGCTGTACAAATTCGTTGCACTTTCAGGGAAGGAACGGGACATTGGAAATTTCATTGTTGCTTTTTCTGGGGACTTATGAAATACAAAAATATCGGATGATATTTTAAACATTTACTACGACAGGTTGTTGCACCTGGACCACTATGATCTCTCTGAACAATCCGGAAATAACAAGGATCTTATTTTACCAAAAGTTCATTTTAATTTTTATTGGTTTTAATACCTTTGTTCTGTCAGTTAAATATGTTGTTGTTTGCAACTTTTGTCGCTAGTCTTACTCATCCCAATACGGAGCGGAGTACAAAGTTAATCACTGTAGTGTCACTCTCATCACATTCACAGTGGGTTTTTGAACTCGTATTTTTTGCTTGGAAGGCCATTAAAAAAATAGTATTTTTTTCAAAGAATTTATGACCACGGAGAAAAAAACTGGTCGACAAACCAAGGGATAATGATGAATAAGGGATTGCGCACCTGAATTTACGGTACTCATTACGCCAAATCCGTACACTTAAAATATCCCTAGGGCTAGGGCAGGATACGTAGGAATCTGTATACAGTTAGGAATGAGTGCCTTAATTTCTAAGTTATTCGCAGCGAATCCCTTAGACTAGGATAATATTGGTTATTTTACGCTTTTATGTAATACGTATGCTAAACTTACTTTTACGTATACGTACAAACTCATATATTATTATCCATTTCCCAACCGAATTCTTGAGAAATGCCGAGTTCACTTGCGAAATGATTTCAAGGGCGAAATTTACAAGTGGAGGGGTGTGAGATGGGCTGGGATGGAGAACTCACTTTTTTGTCCAAGGAGCATTGCGCCCATAAAAGTCCGGGGAGACGGTAGGTACACTTTTGAAATGGTAATTTTAAACAGTAAAAACGTTCCATCATCATCTGTGTGTTGTGGCTGTTAGGTATTCTGTAAAAAATATATTTTATGTGTATCTCATTTTACACGGTGTTGATTTGCAAATCATTTTTTGTCGCTGGCATTTATGTTAGTATGGATATTTTGACGGGGTAGGCACTCCAACTGCAACTAGGTACTTTTTCAGTTGTAAAATTGTAGGAGGATGTAGCGGCAGTGAAGCCGAGTAAAAGGTATTCAAAATGTTATTGCGCCTATCATTTCACAGCAATGTCAAAAGAGTGAAATGTGAAGGAACTTTGAATGTATGAAAACAATCAGCGTTACCCAACTCGATTATAAGTAAAACTCTTTCAGCAGAAAATATGGGAAAAGTACTGTCATTGTGGGCGACCGGCGCGGAGTAAGCCCTTGGTTCGGAAAATTGGATTCGGATAGGTTCTTTGTCCTCATATCCAACTTAATGGCTTAATAATTAATAGAATGTGAGCTGTCTTTAGCAACGTTTTTTCTTCTTTTCTTTCTATCATGCACGTAGCAAGCATGTTACATACGAACCCGAACTGAGGCAATCGGTTATACTCAACGTAGATAATGTATATAATAGCGATCATTGCCTTTGGACGGTACAATATGGGTTTGAATGCATGACAGTTCGACTTTTCTACTTAAGTTCAAGGCAAGGCGAAATATTCGCGTGCCAAAACTACCACTAGAAAACTGAGAAGTTTTTTTACGTGTGAGACTCACAATGTGAGTGAACCTTAGAAATATGGAAATGTAACGACATGCGGACAAGCAAGGCTGTATTGATGAGGAAGAAATATTTATGTCGCATCGCATCGATTTCTTACTGGAATACTTATTCCTTGATTACGATTGAAGTAATGAATGAACGTACACGCAAAGGATGATTCACCGATAAATTTTGTAAAGTACATTGTTACGTACACTATTGAAAATTAGCTGCAAATTGGAGTGTTTTGGGACATGTACATGATGTACCTAAGATTTAACTAAACATTGACCTTAGGTTCCAGTGTACTCTGCTCTCCAAAAACGTTTGAAAGTTGGGTTGTGCTGAATTATGAACATGCGATTATGTCGACGATCGATACATGACATAATTAGCTATGCCGATTCCATCGGAGGACATGCAATAACTTGTAATAATGAGTTTCTTCCTTGTTTAATTTGATTTTTATTTTTGTAATTCAATGTCACATCCAGAGCATGATTTGATTTGTTTTATGAATAACTACGAATAAGAGAAACAAGTGGGTTGCCCAATTTTGGCAGAAATTCGAATATTTCCCCACCAGCTCCCAGTATTTGAATGTAAATATTAGGTGTTGTTTTGTTACTTTTGACATTTCTGGAAAGTAGAAAGCATATACACATGATGTCATTGTGAGGATTGTGGCATTGTTACCCAACTCCAAATTCAATTTTACCAATACATATATTCATATCCTATTTACATGAATGAGAGGTACTTGGGGAGAAATTAAAATTTACGTCACTCACTCTCCGACACTGTGTTTGCAATTTAAAATAGCCAAATGTTTGTAATAAATTGTGACATGACAGCTGAAAAGCAAACTAGGAGCAAACTTGGTTTTTAGTAGGCTTGGGTATGACGACTTGTTTTTATCGCCATGAAAAACGTTATAGTGTCTAATGTCTAAGATATATATATTTGCATAATCTCTCAATGATATACATTTAATTTTTGTTATATGTACCACCAGCAAAACAAGTGTTGACATTTCCTTTAAAATCATACATATCCCACGTGAAGAGTCTCCATTTGGATTGGGGTCATCAGTCACATCGAACGAACAAAACTACTTTATATTTATGAAGCTAAAGAGAATATTTTAACATGCTCTTCTTTAGTTTGACTTTTCTCTAAATCTTTAATCAGTATTTTTATAAGAAAAACTTGAGCTTATAACTTCACTGATTTCGTATTAACACCTACAAATAGAAATTGAATAGAAAATAAATTGCAAAAGATATGCATTGGTGTGTAATTATCGTAAAATCTACCGAAGCTGAAATTTCCGTATTTGCAATTCAATACTCTTTCTATCCGTAGAAAATACATTTTAGTCAAAATGTGTTTGTTATCGCATCATAAATGGAGCAGAGTGGATTTTTTTAAACTTCATACGTCTCACTCGATCATGTCAAACTCTCAAGGCATATGAACGGAGTACGGAACGGAACGTGATTATGATAATGCCATGCATAAGGATTTTTTAGGCAGAAGTCAAAGTCTATGAATTCCTTATCGCTGTAACGTAACACATGAGTCACTATAATTTAAGATGGCGTTTTAATGGATAAGAAAATTTGGCAGTGTGGAATTAGTAATAGGGTGACTACCATAATGCCTCACAGCGCAGCGTCAGTCTGTTTCTAAATTGTACTTTAGTCTTGAATGCTCCGAATTTCACACAATCTCTTCCGCAAACATTTTCTGTGTCGAACCTGATGTCAAATTGCCATCGGGCATGCATGTATACTATGAAATTGTTGGTAATTACTCTTTATTAAATTTGGTGGGTGTAGGTAGTGCACATGATGGAACACTGTGCTGCTGGACAGTTACAATCAGTTTTGTAGTCTAAATAGACACACTCTTTAACTTCCAGTCCGTGTACGATTACAGCACTGCACAAAATTCCATAATTACTTTGGAGTGCTGAACACCACACCACACCATACAAACGGCACTTGTGTTTAAAGGTATGCATGCTCGTATCCACATGACAGTGGTTGGCATTCGTCGTGTTGTGTTGTAAGGTAATGGAACGAACATTACTGGGATTGTCTGTTAATGTAGATAGTCAAGGATAGAAACTGAGTGAGTGTATCATAACGTGTATAATCAGTCACGTGCCTGGTGAGTGGTCGGTTCTTTGGAGCTTAACTTTGGATATTTATTCCATTTCTAACTCGTTTTTTCTGTGATAAAAACTAACACACGGTGCAAGTACTACATATTATCTGATCTCCCGTCATATTCATCTTAATCTGGGTATATATCATTCTGCGCGGTATATGTACACGATGTGTGAATGAAGGATGAGTGGAATGATTTAATAGTAATGATGTACTAAACGTACAGCCTCATGGAGCTTCTAAGCTTGATCTTACCTTTATGCTACTCGTTTTTCGTAGGGCTCATCAGCGTAAGTAAAAAGTTCCAGCAAGTTTTAGCTACAACAAATTAGAAACTAAAACTGGCATAATCTTACTACTTCAAGCGAAGGTAGGGCGTATTATTTCATGCATAAACTTCTGAAGTGGTAAATGGCAATGTATTGTGCAACGAAATCGCGTGCTGTACTGTATTTTTTGTAGGCGTATTTGATACAACTTCAAGCTATGATGTATCTAATATGGTGTTGTAGCAGTGTTAAGGAAGACGTTTTTAGAGGACGGGCATGAGCATGCAGTCACACGAAGAGTCAATCAAAAAATTGTCTCGTGTACGTCACTTCTAGCTTTCCTTGCTTGAAAAATGATAATGCACATTTTGAATCACAGTATACACACGTAAGTCCGCAGGAGGACTTACACTCACTGACCATTACTGATTACTGGAAACTATGGGACTGCACGCAAAACAACAAGTGTTCCTTGACATTGAATAGATTGCATTTTCTGTTGCAAAATGACATTTGAAGATGCGTGCATAGAATGGATCGCAAGTCATAATTGAATGTGATATGTGAATAGGGAATTTTTATAGTCTTATTATATTCTCCTTTTAACCATTAGCAGATGTTTTATGAGTAGTATAATAAGTTTTTCCTAGGACATTAATGAGACTTCCTTCATCTCGTAAAGGGTCTTTTTTCATTTTTCATGCATCCTTTTTTATGAGAGAATTGTGTGAATAATTGCAAAACCTGATTTTTGTGCTGCTTAATCTCAAGATTAAATAGTTCTAGTGCGGCATGCATGGGATGAGCTAAAACTTGAGATGATAAGAGAAGGATCGGAGCGGATAGACATTAACTGGAATGTGCACGTTTCAGGGAGATGGCAATGCGTTTTCTAGCTTTATAGTGCAACCGGACTAGCAAGGAGTAATTTTGCGTTGCAGTGCAAAAAGGATAATACTGACAAAGCGTATTCCTATCAGTCAAGAACTGAGCCAAGTTTTTTTTTTTAAAAAAAAGTATACCTATATCTCTTTTAAAAATCTGTATATGTTTGCATAGAAAAATGCATATCCTAGTATAGCTGCATGTAGCTATTAGATCGCCATTTCGGTTTTATATGCATATCCATTTCCTCCGCTATAGATATAAACAACTTTTCGCGTGTATATCCAACGTGCCTACATACAAAGAGGAGAAATAAGAAAGGAGTCGGAATTTTATTAAAATGATGATATCAGCAGAAAATAATTGAACCAGCTGCTAGTTTCGCTGCCGGTTTTGTGCACACACACACACACACACCGCAAGCGATGCGCTGCGTTGCGTTCTCTTATTATTGGACATGTAAGTAAATGAAGGTTGTATCAGCAATACATGGTATTATTCTTGTTGTAGGTACATATTATCTACCATGTGCTCAAATAGGGGTTGAATGAGGTATATTTAATGTTATCCCAACTTCCCAACTAGGCATATTTCCACAGTTGGTGTTATTACCGTCAACGATCATCTATGCACAAACTACTCTACGAACAGATATGCAACCAGGAGTTAAGTACTACCAAAGGTGACTATATTCTTATATATTGTCACAGAAAATTTGAGTACTTTCCTCCTGATCGCGTATCTGGTCATAGGGTAGCTTAATATATGATCGTTGATTGCATGACACGGACTTTCTTACATTTACGGATTGCCATCAAGCCAGATAGCTGCAAAGTGAATGAATTTCCACGTTATGTGTGCATGAACCAAAGCGATTCTCCTGCGATGCATGCTCTTGTGTAATATTACGCACGTATGAAATAACATTTTTGAGAGCCATCACAGTATATGCTTTTTTCTCCTCCTGCCTTACATACAAAGCTTACATTGTAATCACTGAATGTATCTCTGCATGGTTGCCTCTCTTCCTCATGTTCCTTCTTCATTTCTGGTTCTGGTGAGATGATACTGACTGCGAATGGTGATGCGATTGTGATCATGGTTTCAAACAAGTTCAACCTTTTCTCTCGGTTTCCAACAAGATAAAAGCATGGGAGGTGGTGAGGAGTGCTTCACACGTAAAAACTATGCTTAATTCCAGCTCAAATAACTCCTATGGATGGACAACCAGTTAATATCCCTCACTACATTTCTGTTTGTATACAATGAACACATATGATAGTAAAGTCATGCGGTTTCACTGCACGTAGCTTGCAGAAATACGGCAGATGTAATGTAGCCATTATGTCGTGGTATATACGCAATACACAAGACATTGCTGAAACAGCGACCACCTTGTGTAAAAACGGCTCATGATAGTGTTCACGCAAGTGGGCGAATTGTTTTTTATGGTAGTGATTTTCGCACCGCAAAAACGATTTACGTTCGGTGACATTGAGCATTTAAAAGCACGATGAGAGAAACAATTCATATAAGAAATGAAAATCCCCCCAAAAAAGTAATACATACGTTCATCATACTAGTTTTCTTTTGCATTTTTTGCATTACACCGAGTGCTAATACTAACCACATTGCAAGTAGAATGAGTAAGCAAATACAATTTCACAGCGTGGATGGCACGAATAATAGAGTAAATACAAGTGGATTACTATCAACAGCACAGTTTTGCATGGATGCGTAAAATGGGTTTCGAAACTCCAGCAGGCAGATAGGTGTAGCAGTAGTAGCTATGTGTTATGTATTTTATTTTTAACTCTTACTGCGTTCTATTCCTCAAGGATATTTTCATCTCTGCTCTGATGGAATATACAATATGGAACTCATGCAACTTGAAGTTTTATAGATGATTTTCCGTGCTCTGCGAAAAAATATACTAGAGTCATCTTTCAGATAAAATCAGGTTCCAGAGGAAATTCATTATTCAACATTTTATGGATGTGAGAATCCGCATCGATTTCATTTCCATCATGTTATTGTTGAAAGTTCAAAGTTGTAGCGAAACTAATTGCACTCAAGCAGAAACACAACTGTAAACATTTAGGCATACAAAATTGGATATCTCTCGGATGTACTTTTTTGTGGGGTTCCATTTCATATTGTTTTTTCAGAGATCCCCGTTGAAATTATGGAGTATTTTGGGAGTATCATATAAAATGGGACATGGGTCAAAGAACCTTCTTCGTGTTTCGTGTAAACATTGTTATTGTAAAGAGTGTAAATGTATGTAGGTAGGTGATATGGGGGTCCCATGTATACGGTTTTATTTTTGCTTTTGGTGATGTGACACGAGTGATATGTGATCAGATCATGATGGACATTAAAAAAGGGATTTTTCTGTGTAGAACTTGGAGACCTTGAGCATACCATTATTATGTTAAAGATCGCAACTTTATCATAAGTACCATTATGTATCATTCTTTTTGGTGGGATACAGTATGCCTAGGAATTATCAAACTTTATCGTTTGATGGATGACAACAGAGTAAAGGTACTTTTAACTATATGTGGCGAACATGGCTTGGAGATGCTTCGAGGACAGCTGATTTACGTGGTGAGTGACAGTAGAAACATCTCGTCACTTTGTCGATTACTCTCTGACGAATCATTGTTACTATCGTATAGATTCCCCCTGAACCTCCAAACGTTTGGACAATTTTTCCGTACGTTTGTCTGAGCTAAATTCGAAACTCACAATTTGCACCATTACGAGTTTTAAACTGGAGCTAGGTACTTTGTTCCACATTTTAAAATCAGCGTGATGATTACTTTTGCAGCTATAAAAATTGCATATTTGCATTTAGTAAGTTTTTTCCTTGTAGACAGACACCCATCGCCCGCTGCTCACATTACATGCATAAATTACTTCACTTTTTCTTGAAGACTGTCATTTAGTTTATCCTGTAAAATATTTTTTCTGCAAAATCGCATATGAAATGCATACATCATATATGGGCAGGAGTGAGACCTTGATATAAAATCGCAGCGTTCTCATTCCAGATTTTTTTCAAGTCTTCTACACACACGTTTTTGCTCATTTCCATTTATCTCCTTGGACTTGCACATTTTTTGTTCGGGTGGTTACTACATTCTGTTAAATCTTCGAGATTTTTATCAACTTTTTATGGTCCTGAATAGTTTAATGGTAACCATCTTTATATCAACTGTGCACCTTTTAGAGTTACAAAATATCTATTCAAGGTGAGCCGGCATATAATTCCAGTCACCGCGTGTAATAGCTCCAGTCCAGTCTCCAGAGACAATATAAAAAACTACAAGATGTTTACAACTACCTGTGTACGTGTACACTGACGCGTATTCATTTTTACATCTCTCTAATGGTGAGCCCAGTAGGGACTTTTATAATCGCCGATATTAATCACATTAGGCATATGTTTCTCTATATTATAGATGTTGACCACTAATCGTGTGGTCAGAGTAAAAAAAGTCGTGTATTTGGTATCATTTGCGTTTGCACTCGTTTTCACACGAATTAAGTACCACTGATTATATTCGTTATGGATTTCCCATTCGAAAATGATCTTATTTAGCTTTTATAAGTTAAAAACGAAGCATAAATTACATGTTTTTAATATTTTGTGGTAATTAACTCGCATGCTTTATGCCATACCAACTTGGTTAGTGCTCTAGTGCAACCTTAACATATGCTTATAATGTTCCCCATTGAATATAGGTGTTGAAACAGAAAATTGTTTATATACGTGATCAATGCACTTCACACAGTTTGGAATAACGTGCATAAATACAATTCAATTATGCAAGTCCAAATCATGGTGTGGTTATATAGATAAAACATTTTTTCCTCAAATCACCTACTCATTTAGATCAAGTGCGTGTTGTAATCAACCCAGATCGGCTTCATATACCTATAGACCTACAAATAGGGAGGAATGTAGTGTATAGTGTGTGGAAAGACGATCCCACTGTAAATCATGCAGTTTTGAAGGTGTTATGTAGTGTGCTTGTACAATGTATTACGGCTCTGATTCACTCAGCCGTGTAATCACAGTAAAACTTTGAACTGAAACAAAGTTAGTGTTATGATTTCCCTCTATCTCAATATTAATGCTGTGCGTACAAAATACATTCTATGTATTTTATATAGACACAACGAATCTAACGCGCTATCTAGTGTTCACACTGAACTGAACATATCGGAAGGCTATTCCGTGTAGTCAGGAATCTATATGAAAATCCTTGTTTTAGGACAAAGAAGCTGGTGGGGATATACCCATATTCAATCATCTCACGATATATCCCGGAGGAACTGACTCATCATTATATTATTGTTCCAACGAGGCTAGGCTATATCGCTGTAATTCGCTATTGGGATATTTTTTTGCCAATTGTAACACGTTCCCTTTAAGACCCTGTAATCCTTCCTGACTTTTTGATGGTTGAAATATTATTAAGGAAGCGAAGTAATTTAATGAAGGCTTTGTGAACAGATGTACGGATAGGACATGTTTGTTACTCAAATAACCTTCTATTTCTATTGAAGCTTGATCATCACACTTGCATGAAGTCGACGAAAGGATAAGATATACCTAATTGTTTATCTTAGGCGATGAGATGAAAATATACGCATTGACACTTGATATTATGCATTTATGTTACTCAAAATGATTTGCAACGAAAGTGACGGGTGGAATCATAAAATGAGCGACAGATAGTGTTTGTACTCGCACGTAATGATACAGGAATAATAAGGTCTTACTCATGCTGATAGGAGATCTATATCGGAAGATATTTATGATTATGATTTTCATATACGTACACCTTTCATGATATAAATATTAAGCCTGAAATCTTTCCGCTGAAAAGGGTGGTTAGTAATGAGTGTAAAAATGCTATGTTGTGTAAAAGGGCTCAAATAATGCGAATTTCGAATATTGCGCACTTGCGATTAGCAGAAATACGTATTGCTAATTTATTGTTGGATTGTTTGTACTCGCACGTAATGACACAGGAATAATAAGGTCTTACTCATGCTGATAGGAGATCTATATCGGAAGATATATAAGATGATTATGATTTTCATGTACATGCACCTTTCATGATATAAATATTAAGCCTGAAATCTTTCCGCTGAAAAGGGTGGTTAGTAATGAGTGTAAAAATGCTACGTTGTGTAAAAGGGCTCAAATAATGCGAATTTCGAATATTGCGCACTTGCGATTAGCAGAAATACGTATTGCTAATTTATTGATGGTCTTTGATTTTAAATCAGCATGGTCGAATCAAACCACTTTTTATAGCTAAACCTAATTTGTAGAATGACAATAAGGTTAATACATATGTGTGAAGATCATAAGCACGAATGGTTCAATTACTGAGCGAGTTTTTTTATCTGTATTTACAAATAAAATACACACTCCCATCCGCATTTTTAGAGTAAAACGCACTCCCCAAGAATTTTACCATTTGTTCCCTGCCCTGTTTTGAATCAAAATGCAGTTTGCACCGATATATGATGCTGTGTATGTGTGTATCTTTTAAATTCCGAGGCAGTCTAAAAGCATGTGTATGAAGAGAAGGAGTTGAAGGAGGAGTAGTTCTGAGAATTTTGTTCAGGTTCGCCGAATGATTTCCCACTAGTTAGGTAGGGGTTACACGAAGGGAGTTGGATAGAATGACCAGATGCCAGTAGAACTGGTATTACTACTAGAGTATTTTGTATTAACTCGGAATATTTTGCCAAGTCAAATCATGCCGTGTTAGTAGAAGGCATCTCCGGTGTGTAGAAATTAGAAGAGTTTATACTGCACATTTTAAAATATTATACAAACTTTAAGCGTACCGACTTGGTTATATATTTGGTATACACTATATATTATATGTTAATACATGGTATTATAAATAGTACCATATTACACACCAAAAATCCAAACATTGAGTGCAGAATTTTGGGAATGTGCTGATGATTATAAGCCACGTACGAAAATAGGATATTAATATCAATATCAAAGGATCGTTTAGAGTAGACCCCTTCAAAATAAATTTACTTCAAAAGAAGGAAGACCAACGGTCACAGCATTGTTCCCCTCTTCTCACATCCATTTCTGTTGCACTTATTTGAAATTAAATGAAATTCATAAAAAAAATCTTTGCAATACCTGTTCTGTTCCTTTGAATGAGTCTTCACTCATCAAAGAAGAGAAGAAGTAGGCAAGGCAGGTTTGCGAAAACGTCAAAGCCACAGCGAAATCAAGTACTGAAATATATAACATGCGTTTGGCGAAATCTCATAAGCTTTTCGTTCTCCCAAGAATATCTGTACTAAGCTGTAGAAAAAAATGTAGGCTACTATTGTAACCAGTTATGCTAAGCTGTCTACTACAACACTGTACGCATATTGGGTATTTAGAAGCACAATGCGTTTGCTTCCTGTGAACTTCTGACTTTGTCATGGGGCTTTCACGTGGCTATAATATCGTGCGTAAAGTGAAGGTTAGTGTATATGCATTGCATGTAATACACGATATTATGGAGGATTTTGTTATACCATTTATGTGGATGGATAACGCAAGTTCATTGAATTTAGTCAAGGAGGCGCATTCGATACACGCATCAATCTCGTTCAACGAGAGAACCTCCATTGAGGCGAATTGATCCCAGCGAAACCGTGTACGCAAGCTTGCCAATTATAAATGATTCTACTTCAAATGTAATATATCCCACATGCAGTTTGCATTCTATCATCGACTCTTCCTCACCTCGTTTTATACATTGGGGATACTTAATGATCTTATTGAGAGGCAGCTCACCTTCTTGTGATTGCTAATTTTGCGTAAAATGGTTTTATATTTTGTATATTATATTTTTTAAATTTTGCAGGGGATGTGGAGCTCAATTCATTAAGCGATGAGCGACGAGTAATGAAGGGCAATGAATTGCTTGATTATCAATACAAACCATCATCGATCAGTCTACTTGATTCTAGTGTTGATTTCCTCTAATTCGGGTTTTTGTTGGGGCTGTCCACAAGCTATAAGACAAAAACTCTACAAGTTACTTGCAAAATTATTTGTCGCACTTAACGGGATTTTGGCCTGTTGACACAGAAGATTGTAATGTGTCAACACCCATGTTGATGTTGACACATAATATGCATCGTAGAAATTAAAATTTATTCTTTATTACCAAGAGTTAATAATAATCAGAGTTAAGTTGGATGCTGTAACCGTTCCTCTGGGTGTTGACACATAAGAAGATTGTAATGTGTCAACAGGCCAAAATCCCGGTAAGTATAATCCTACCCACTTGGCCAACTGCTCAAAATAGCTTTGTCATATGAGCTGAACCTATGCGCAGTTTCTCCAGGGCGTCGATTTCAATAAAAGAGAGTAAAATTTATGTGCCGTGTTAAAAGCCAGCACATTACATCATACAGCACAATATTTCATATGCTCTTTGACTCTCATGTGATACAACAGGCTAGGCTGCACGAACTACTGTTTTTTTACTTCGGTTTCGTACCACTGGATAGAGAGTAGTTAAAGACAAAGAGAGGGGTATGCAGGCATGTAAACTTTTCAAGGTTTTAAGATTTGCCCTCAAAGTGAGTTTTGTATTTTCTTAGCTGCGTAGTCATCGGAGTATGCATCATACAAAACTCACTGTCAAGTGTAATGCGGTATGGAAGAGTTGATAGTAAAATCGCCACTTTTGCGGTTGCCAATTCCTTCCCTGCCTGCCTAATCTATAATCTGCCGGTTTCTGTGTACAACTTTATATGGTTATAAAACTAGCAGATGCCCTTCTCTTATGAAAAGGCTGAAAACTGACTCCGACTCTGGTTGCAATGCACTATCACCACCAGTGAGACCACCACCATGCCCACTTCATTGGTTGAAAAGCGATAAAATATATAATGTATGAGTAATTGCACTTGGTAATGGTCTAAATTAATGACAATGACAGTGTAACGTTCAAACAGTGAGTCAGAAAAATTCCAGGGATCAGAATGCAATTTAGTATTTTTGTCGTCATTCTCCTATTACGCCCTTTTATCACTTTTCTGGTGACCTGAATGAAAGGTGGATTTAATATTGGTCTTATTGGTCTGGATTCGAGTCTAATGGAAAATTACAAGTTTCATTTAACACCTTTAAATCCACCGTCTCGTTTGGGAAAAAATTAATTGCTGATTTTTTTGCCATGCTCAATCTGCTTATTGTAATAGGTAAAAGTGTTTGCAATTAAGTGGAGTTTTGAAATTTTTCAAATTCTTTATAAACTCCAGTGATAAGGAGTAGAGTATATATGCCCTACTTGCTAGCTTGCTATAATATCTGTATTATTCTGTATTGCCACATCTCTCTCGCAAAAGTGCTTTCCCTCGTTTCCTTCGCTTGCTCAACATAAGGACATGTGATTTTCGCTTGTCCTTGCTGTCCTACATGCAAACTTACAGAGAAGACCCGGGGGCTGACGTTCTTACCAGGTTCAAATACACACTACGTACGTACAGGCAAACCACCTAAATGACGTGCGTATTGTGTTGGTTTCCTTTCGCTTCACTCCATATTATGTGTGGGATATATATCTAGCTCACAAACCTAATACCCATACTGCACTGTCAGTGAGTGAAATGTGATGAAAGCATATGTCACTGTGGATCTGTGTGTACTTATTACGTACGGGCTATTGCTCAATAGTAAATGGAAAACTGGGACACAAGGAACTTGTAAGCAGAGTAGTGGCTCTTATTCCACAACGTAACTCGCTGTTTTGGAACCGCTAGTGGTATCTCCCAATTCAGTGGAATCTATGAAATGCGGAATGTTTTGATTTTATATAGCACGGGATGCATGCATAGTGGATGGGATGGGTTTCAGGTCGGCCCGAAAACCTTTTTTCTTGGAAGAAGCATTTACGTTTGCTCTTGCGTATACCGGTAATAGGGTATTACAGCTTTATATTAAATTCGCGAGGGGTAATGCTAGTGATTGCCTCTTTCTCGTCGTGGTTTTTGTGTGCGTCTCCTGCTCCACTGGCAACACCACACTGTTTTGCTTTGTAGAAAAATGAATGTAATGGATTTATCTTTAAGGAAAGTGAATTACTCAGAGAGTGCCTCAACTGTGCCTGTGCGAAGATAAGTATTCTAGAGGGATTATTAACTGAGATACGGTATCGGAAAGAAAATTGCCGGTTCCATATTGCTCCCGTATGATAGGCCTTTGCGATATTCTAAAGTGACCGTAGGCATATATCTAGGTAGGTATATCGTTTATGGGGTAATGTGGATTAAGCGTAGTTGCAGAAACCACTACCACATAAAAGTAAACTGGAATAGATTGGTGGACTCTGTGTTGGTGCATGGACAAGCTTGAGCAAAGATCACTCTTTCACAAGTCTCAAGACTGTCGGATGGAATAAAGAGTAGATGCAAGAGATTGAGTTGGAGAGTGGTAAAATGTAAGTAAAAGGTAAATATGTATACAAGTTGGTCTTATGATGGGATACCAATACGAATACCACTTAATATTGGATGGATGGAAATGTATACGATGCAGAAATCCTTGGACTCTATAAATGACGCAAGGTCGTTTCCTTCGCTCATCCCTCAGACCATACCAGAGTCTTACACTGTACCAGAAAAAAAAAACTAGTGTTTATGCTTGTTAAGATGAAGATGGAAAAGAAAACAGCGTACAAGGGCCGTCCAACATGATGTACATTGACTAATTGAGTTCAGATTGAAATGAAACAGATTGTGAATCACCTCGGCGCTCCGCTATCGCTAGCTCTTTTTTTACCTGTGGGGTATTTAATTTTGGTGTTGCGTCACTAATTTACCCGACAGCAAGCATCTGTTTCAATAATTAATTAGGTATTTTATGTTTATATTTGTTCCGACTACGAGTTGAAGACTTGTCAGCGGTTTGTCAATGCCAAAACATATATATGAATGGAGGTAATGGATGTTTATGCGTGGTTCCATCCAATATCCAGCATATTCACAAGCTCTGATTATGTAGTTGTTTTGGAAAATCGTGGTTTGACCTTGGAAGCAGTGTTTACGTTGCCATTCCACAGAACCTAACCTTTTCTGGTTCGCAAATTAGGCATTTAGAATAAATTGAAAGTTTGTATTGAATTGAGAACCCCCGAGTGGAACAGTTTCATATGCCTTTTCTGTCAGTGGTTCCTTATGGTTGTGGTAGGTTTTTGGTGGTTTAGATGTTGACATTTGGTGTAGTTAGACATAATTCTATGAAAAAAGTCGTGTTCATTCATGATTAACCAGATGGATGCTAATTCCATAGAGTAATTCAATGACTAATAGTCTTTTAGCAGTCTAGAGGTCAAGTTAAGAAATGGCTATATGTATACAATTTTTTCTCCCTCACTTATTCCGAAGCCTTAGGGCTAGAGTTTGTATATATCTAGAAACGAAAAAACAAATGCCACATGAAAGTTGTGCATGCCACGGCCATATCGAAATACATAGTAAACTTTTAGAAATGAATATTTGGGATAATTTATTCATTGTAGACATCTGTAAGGCTTTATGAATATTTACGACACTATAAAGATTCACTGACGGGAAAAGCCGCTAGATTCGGTAAACATCATGACGGAGCGCGAGGAACTTATAAAATCGAAAATCAAATCGAAACTATATGCCCAGGTGGGCAACTCAACGAAACAAGCAGAAAATGGTAATGCTGGTAACGTGGAAATATTCGCGTTGTACAAAACAAAATATTATCCTCACGCTCAAAGTCACGGAGCTGTTGTTGGGGCTGTGGGAGTTGCGGCTTTTGGATTATTGTAGGTTGTTAGAAGATAGCTTTCGGAGATGGTATTCGGACGGAGTCCGTGAGGTTTGTAATAATAATAGCATTGACACGAAGATGCAGTCCGTACTTGGCATTTATTCATTCGCTTTTGAAAGGAACCCGTTGAACAGTTCAACTCGAAGTCAACTCACGGGGCTACCGACAATCTACTGGCCAGTACTACTTTGCACAACTCGCATAGTTTGCAAATATGGATATGGATTCTCTTTTTTATTCCATATTTAGGTGTTTCGTTCCGTCCTCTTTACGTGAAAGTGCTTCATGATGATCATGATCATGATGCACTTTACGTTTTTACTTCACCTCCAACAATATTCTTTATAAGGTTTTTCCTCTAAAAAACGAGTGGTTCGGTCGGGTGGAAGCTGGAGTATCATAAAAAGGCTGGAGATTCGCAATAAAATAATATAACGCGTGGATTGCTCTTACCCTTTGTTACTTTTTTTCTGTAAAGTTCGCTCTTTGCTCATTAGCATAGATGGAGGTGGTGCGAAAAAAGTGAGTGAAGCAAGCATAAAACGAGCTTTTGCTTCGTTCGCTTTGCTCCTTTCTGTCAAGGTTATCCGAATTGACATGGATGGAATGGATGTGTAGAACCTGATGTTTGCATTCCCATACGGATATTTGTCTGTACATACTCTATACATAAACGACTTCCAGAGGGCAAAATCAGCGGAGCAACGTCACTGTGTACGGTGTGGATAGGTGTGCGAATGTGTGGTGTCCTAATACATCGTAAATTGTTCCCAGAGAGTTATAGTAGGTAGGTAGGTAAAAGTGAATGCATCTGGTTCTTCGTACTGCGTACTTATTTCAAGTAGGCATTCCCATCCATAACATTTTGTCATTGCCAATCAACCCAAACAGATGGAATTTTCAGTACCATCAGCGTCATCATCATGCCGTGCTTTGCTGTTACCTGGAATGTAGGAAACTGTGGTTTGAGCTTGGCAAGACTTTTGGGGCAAGGTTAGTTTGTAAACAAAACATTGCAAGAATATTTCATTAACTTCCCCCAAGCACGAACCGGTTATGATATGAAAAACGTGATCTGGAGTTACACTTCCCTTGACTTATGCTCCCAGTTGCTTGATGTGATGTGTTGGCCTGTGTTATGGTAATTCATTTCCAACTAGGATTAGGTTTGCCCTTGGATAGATGTTCTTTATTGTAATGACAGGTGATCACACCGGTTTTTAAGCAGCGCCCGCTAAAGTTGTCTGTGCATGGTTTTTAAAGGTTGTGACCCAATACAAACGTTAGGGAAGGGTAAAGAATGTCATGCCATTTCACTTTCGATTCTACACGAATTGATTTTATCGACGGGATGGGTTTACATGGCCATTATGAACAGTAGGCTGGACAAAAGTTATCTGTAGGGGTGACTTGTGAGTGAAGTAACCCTTGTGTAGTCCAGAAAACGAATGAATGAGGAAGCGAGCGTGACAAGTTGGTCCGGGAATTTGACTGCGCATCAAAAGAAGAAAGCTTTTTCATGCTTGAAAATGTCTATTGTGAAATACTTTTAAGAAAAACTTTGCGTACTTATAAGGTTCCATATAAATTCTTAAAATACCCGGGTAATACATAATACAGGTGTTCCCGTTCTCCTTCTATGTCGCAGAAGGTGAGGTGCTCTATATACCTTTCCAGGTCAAGCAAATTGCAATAATATAGGACGAATTCGGATCGTTGGAATTCAATAGTGAGTAGGGAAAACGAAAACTCGGCATATGCCCGATACACTTACCAGGCCAGCTTATACAGTGGTGGAGTAGAGGATATAATAAGTATGCGTATATCCTGGGAACTGCTGTACTGCTGGGCGTATGTGTCACTTCACTGATGCGTTATACGATTTTCTGTTCATGCCCTTTACGTATGTCCTTTTTCATTTGATATTCATGTATCTGTGATGCGTTGATGCGTATTGCCTTTACTTTTTCTACTTGGACGACTCCTTTTGATCTACATTCCTCTTCAATTTCACTTTATCTTTGAGCTGGTTAGTATTGCCTCGCTGAGTACATTTTCCGGGAGTATGAGGCGGCAGGTAATTTTCCGTCATATTTTGAATCTAATCGAGATTTGTCGGATAAACAAGAGCAACGATAATGAATCCGATAAACTGATTAGACTACGCGGAACTTGAAATTACGGTTTTACCGAATTGCTCAATCAACTGCAATTTGTAACATTATGTAGAGTAGATAGATAGAACTGATATCGGATAGAATGTGCAAGTCGTAAATACCCAAGTAATATTATCGTTCATATCAGCTTTCTTGCCATAATATTGGATTGATTCCATATTTACAAACACGCCGGTGTGTAAATGATACTTACTTCTGCTCTTTTCTGTCGAATCTCCCACGCACGAGCGAGTACCTGATCCTATTTTATTTTTTCACTATGTAATTGCTCGTCTCCAGGATCCGGGTTCCCGAGCGATGATATATCTTTAAAAATTCTCATGCTTTTTATGACTATCCTCCTTTCTCTGATCACAAACCCCTTGACTTTAATTAACCGTACTGAGAAAACTAAGGAAAGAGGTTTCTGAATTGTGATTTACGTATGTAAACCACGTCGAAAATGGTCTGGCTGCGTGTAAACTTCAAAAATCAGAACAGGGCTGATGACGGCAGCAGCGATTGTTTACAAAGAAAATGGTCATTTTAGGAAGCTCGCCCTGTTGCACAGTGGAAATATTTCGACCAAGGTTCATCCTCTGTTGCAAAAAGTTTGGAAAGAGGGGATAACTTGGAATGAGTTGTGTGAAAGATGATAAATGAGCAAGTTACGCCATCAGAATCAAACCTGGATGCAATGTAGCTCTGACGGCTCAACTTGTTATTGTGAAACATTCAAGGTCAGTCCTACTAGTCCCAGTCCATGTGAATCCAGGGAAGATTTTCTGGAAGGTGGTCATACCACAATTACCACGTACATTCTTTTATGCTGCACAGTAATTGTAATGCAAAATCTCACATAATTTTTTTCTCTATACCATAATAATGATTTACAAAGGTTATCCACTTTTTATCGATTGCTTAGTGTTGCATTTAAGAAATCCTGATGTGAGTATGTACGTACACTTTACCTGTTATGTTTTTATTGGTTTCATATGACAGTATTGGTTTCGAGTTTGTGTTTCAACACACTTGTAGCGAATGTCTTTGGGCATGAATTTTACATTGTTTGCACCAAAATTAGATCAAATTTTCATGGTCAAACTATCGCGTAGCACGCGATTTGCTTGTGTTTGTTTGTTCATGTGGTCATTCGTGCAGATTTTGCAGTTGTGCGGGTTCAAGGCAATTGTAATTGGATGAAATGAAGGTCAACATTTGCAGAGTTACTTCCGTTGAGATACACGTTTCATCATGGGTCTTTTTAAAGTTAGGGATAATATTTTAATAGTTGCATATTGTTATGGATTGACTTGAAAGCTTGAAACAGTATTGTTTTACTTTTGAGAATAATGTTCCACCAATAAATATACGTAGCGCTATTACATGTGCACTGTAGTGTGGCCGTTTGCCAAATTCGTTTTTTGGAACCTGCGTACGCTCGAGCTTCCTAAATATTTACTACGTACTACAATTCCCTTTTGAAACAGAAAAAAGCTAATCAAAAGGAGACACGGGAGGATGGCTCGTCATTAAAGTATTTTTGGCTCGGTTAAGCTCTTTCCTCAAGAATTATTTCTGGTTCATTGGAAAATTGTCATTTCATATTATCACCAACGCTTTACCATTCTGCTAGCTACACTGTCGTATGCGCTACATGCACACACTTCTTACCAATACTAGGGATAATACGTGAACTCAAACAGAGATATTACATTTGCACATAAATATGCGTAAGTAATAAGTAAACAGTAGTGGAGTACATATGTATTTACTTTGTGCCAAAATGAATAAGAAAACCTACAAAAAGCCCAACGAGGTTTGGCTAAAGTCTGATAAAACACAAGACAGAAGCATATTTTCTCATCTGCATGTCGTATTGAAGTTGGTCCTAGGCCACATTTTCCCCTCGATAATGACTTTAACTTCTATTTTGGCATTTATCACATGCCCTATCTTGTTACAGGATGAAGCTGCACTCTTTTCGTATCATGAATGCATTGCACTGAGCACTACTTCTGTAACTGATTCGGTTGAGAACGAGCTCGTTTGAGAGTATCCCTGTTTGGAGATTCTCTTGGCCCTTTTGCAATGAATCATATAGGGAAAAGTGGCAACCCCACTGTCTCTTTTCACTTAATCGTTTAAGTGACAATTGAATGGTGATAATTATGCAATTATACGAACCTTTGCCTTCTTTCCTGCGATCCTACACCGTTTCTTGCACACAGATTGTCATCTAGAGAGCTACGGAACATATCCAACATAGCTACTACCCAACATATCCACGTTGATAAATGTTGTCTGCCTGAGAGCTGAACTTATTATTCGGATGAGTTCCTACGGATTGTACTCACCAGGAAAGCGGGTGTGAAAATCTGTCGTATTTATTTCACGCGAATACTCCAACTCTCCTGGCACCCTACACCTTTAAGCAATTCACGACACGGCGATGTACCAGCGCGTTATGGGTGTACACGTCTTGATGATTTAATTGAACCCCATATATCAACTCCAATCTAATTTACCTATTAACTAGATTAAATTTACTTGATTACTGATTTTCCTATGAAAATTGTAATTGAATTTGGTAGTCTCACTTAGTAGAATTTATTATGGAATTTGGTAGAATTAGCTACACTAATTCGATTTGGATTTACGTGGATTTATTGCAATCACCGAAAATTCCAGTTAGTCTGTTTGGAGGCTATAACTACTATGTAGATTTGTCCAAAGTCCAGCAGCGTAGGTGGCAGGATGCTACATAAATGAGTGTCTCTTTGTGAAACGATCCGGGGGAGGTGGAGACGTGAACTTTATTTAATGCTAACCAGCCGTAATGTACAATCTATCTACCCATCCTACATCTAACATGAGTGCCACTGAGCAGTGCAGATTTTATTGTATTATATCCCCATTCCACTGGAGCCGGTGTCTCGCGATCGATCCTATTCTCGAGTCATTTTGTAAGTAGGAGCTCCATTTCCGTCAGTAGATTTTTGGTAGTTACATTATTATGTCAGCAATATAGTAAGCTAATTGGGTTCAAAATGTATTTATATTGCTTTTTCCCAACCTCATCGCTTGAAAGGGCGAGACAGGGGACTCTTAATAAAGTTTTTTTTAGTTTCTACTAATTTTTGTTTTAACTTGGGAAGACTCCTTTTTATAGCTCCTTCTTTGAGGTACATTTTGGACGAGTGATATAGTGGAAACTGGAATACCACTTGAATCACTCACTCCAAAAATTCCAAAGTCGAACTTTCCTTTTCAATATGCTTTCACTTGTTTCAGCTCTCTTCTTGCTAATCGTCTCGTGAGCCGGGAACAAAGTGGGAAAATGAGTATTGCATGATGATGCATTACACGATTGGAATTTATGCCCCCTCTTGTACAGGACTTTACCTCCACACTACATTCACTTGACATTATTACCTATCTTTGCTGTCGTCTCAACTGAGCTCAACGACATTTTCCCATTAATTTGTGCACTTGCTTTATCGTCGTTTCATTACTTCTCTTCCAGAGTATTATATAGGTATAGGACACCAGATGAAATAAAAGTTGCACTTAATTTGCCTTTTGATAGTGAACCTTGAGCTAACTAGCTACATTTTCCCTTTTCTCGTCTTCTGGAAGAAAGAGGTGTTCAAAGTGAAGTTAAGAAGCACTTGACATGATTATTATGGGAAAAGTACGAATGTGTTAAATAGAATAAAAAGGAAGACAGAAAAAATAAGAAAAAAGTAGCTCGAATGTTAGGTATCAAGATGTGCTAGATTAATATAGGAAAAGCTTTTGAAGAAAGTACGAACTTTTTCTGTCTTCGTAGCTCTTCGGGACAATAAAGAACGGTTAAAGCTGTCAGGCAGCGAGGCAGCTAATTGGAATGTAATTGGAAATCGATTTGTTAAGTGATATTGAATGCTCCGAGTACATATTCTCACAATGTTTCTTTATGTCAAAGGTGATTAGGATTTGAGTGAGATGTGAATTTATGGGTATACGTATCCGGATAAAAATTCGAAGTGGCTTGTCGTGTCTTTCCATCACGTTTGTGAACTAACCCACGTGATACTTTTTAAATGGTTTGACAATCCAGATAATTGAATATTGTCGAATTTACAGGGCACATTTTTCCAACTGACTTCTGATACAGCTCCCTTCAATTTGAGTAAAATGAAGTATTAATCTTGTGTCTGCTCGTAGCTCCCGTTAAATCTAGAGGACGAGGGAAATAGTTAAATATAGGAATGAAAGAATGAAACATACTTTAAATATTTTATTCAAACTATCCCTTTCCTACACGACACGGCTGTACCCATCAATCAATCCATATCTTCGGGTAAATGAGACACGACTTTTTTCCAAAAAGGACACGGGCTGCTACGTGAGTAACGTGAGTCGGGGAAAATGAGCTGTGCTGCTCGTGCCCGAATAAAAGATTAATGAGTTCAAACATTGACGGTAAATGTCACAATCTTAATTTGGCTACGAGCATGGTACGAGGAAAAGTTTTCGTTAAAAATGTTATGAAATTAGCTACTAATTAAGGTAATGATGAAAAATAAGGGTTGTGCGCAGTATTCCATTCAGCGCAAAGCTAGCTTGTTTATAAAACACTAAAAACCTATTTCGGGGATAAATTTTCTCTACTTTAAAACCTATAAACGTTGGCAAATGATATCCGAATACCTACAATAACCTTTCTGTTATCATGCTGTGTGCTGTGTAGTCTTGTAGTTTTTGTTATGCCGGATTTGAGCTAGAATTCATCGGATCATTTCATTGTGTAACAAATTCAACATCTAAATATATAGCCATTAGTAGCTTCGATAAAACATTTTATTTTAGCCACCTAAAAACTTTCCATGAAATGATAAGTCCTCGGGGAGAGTATAAAAATAAGTGCAATCCTAGCCCTATTGAAAAGTCCATTGAATTGAAGCAGCTGCTGCTTTACTTCAATCTAGTGACGCCATTCAAGTCATTTCATGCTTTATATTCGTTCGTATAAGCACATATGGAATGTATCTAGATGAACATTGATTAAATCAACATAGTTAAAGTTAAATCCTTGACCTAGTTTTTTATTACTCTATTAGCATATCATAATTACGGTTTCTTTCAGTTTCCTCAACATATCCAGCTTTCTGGTAGTGTAACATTTGGTCATTGGACTTCTATACATTGTAATAATATTTGCATTACATCGGCTCGAGGGATAACATAACAGCTTGACGTTGGTCCCTAATTTTTGCATTCCATGAACCATGCAAACGTAACGGGGAACAAAACTCATTCGATGTATACGTAATTTCTTGGTTTATGGTTGAATGTTGAATTCTCTCCATGTGGTAGGAATCCCACTTGATGTTTTGCCGGAAATACGAGTGACGGATGGAATAAGGCGTATGCAAACTGTGGTGAATTGCATGAAACGATAAAATAATACCTTTGCCCGATATAAACCTGATTTAAATGTTTGAACTCATTTTATTAATTCAATATATCAGAAATCTTGTGTTTCATCAGACGAAACATACGCAACGCAAAATCCATGTGCGTGTAAGTGCGTATCAATTTTTAACTGGCCATAATGTTTCTTTTTGGCAATGTATACTTACTTACACGTTCTCACGATCTCCCACAACACAACTCTATCAAGGTTACAAGAATAAATGCATGTATAAGTAATGCTACATAAACGAATTATACCTTTTGGTTTTGGTTGGGAAATTTTTGTTCATTAAATATGCACGCACAATTTTCGTGCGTACCATTTGGTAAATGTTAACAATATAAATGCTTACTATATAAAGGGTGTGCTCATATATGTAAACTTAATGTATTAACATCCTTGTCCTTCCATTCCATGACTTTAGGTTAAGATTCATTGAATTTTGACTTGAAAGGCTTGTCTGCGTGGTAATACTAATCTACTCCTTAAGTTTTCCTTGAAAAGTTCTTTTCTCCTTGAAAATGGCTATTTTTATCTACACATTTCCATTTTTTGAAGACAGGGTTTCATTCCAGAATTGTGTCCGAGCATATGTATCCTCATCCTCACTAATCGTTCAAATTCAAACGGTTGAATCAATTAATACACAATACGCAAACCACGTACCTTTCCATGTATTCATGAATATGGTAATAGGTAATACTCAAGCACACAACACACATATACCTCCACCGGTCACTAGGTGCATCCTAATGCAATAGTTTAGCCGGTTCATATATGACTAGCACAAAAGGGACTTCATACAGATTCGACGAGAACATATCCGGCAGGCTAGTCATTTGGCTGAAAAGATGATCATATGTAATAGCGTTTTAGTTTATAATACAAAGCTGCTGTGGTTTGTGCCTTGTGGATACAAAAGGCTAAAATGCATACAAGAGAATACAAGAGAACGATATCTATTGCACATTAACGAGAAAAGAATTGTTCGCTAGTCGTATAACACAAATGTCGCATACTACGTAACTCGAGTGTGCAAGTATGGAGAAATCATTCACATGTCGAGTTTGAGTTTGAACACTTTTAACCCTATGTCCTAATGAACCCTAACCATAATTAAATCCCTTTGTCCTAAGTAACTGCAGCTTGACTGTAATTGCTACTTTAAAAAATTGGATATTGCAATGAAATTTCCTCGCTTGTAAAATGCTTGTCACACGACGCAGTTTATCAGAAATTACTCTTGTGTTATATAATTTTCAAGTACTTTTCAAGAACATTCAACTTGTCAAATGGCTTCACTTGATCAGGCATATAGTTTCGCTGAATTTACTTAATATAATTATCCCACTTGATTTACTTAAAATGAATGAGAGTCGGGACATATTTGAGTTTCTTTTGTATAAAACTATGAGTCTTTGGGCCCATGATGACAGCAACAAGCAATGTGTGAAGATGACCTTCACAGAGCTACGGAGTGGAGTGGATGATTATGATTACTTTTTCTATATTAGAAGCTTTTATCATCTGTCAGCAAACCACTCGTGATAGGTACTTTTTGTAAAGATCTCATCGAATATATTATTCCTGCTGTAAATATGCTTCCAATTATTACAAGTTAGCATTTGGGGCAACGCTCTATACTTTCATGGCAGGCTTGATCCTGTCCAAGGATAAATGCTGTAGTCTTCTGGTGAGATCTATTCTCATAATTGACAAGGGTTTACAAAAATGTATGTTGTCGAAAAGGGGCGAAAATCATTATGCACATGGACGTTACGTATAATATACGCAACCACACCGTCGCATTGTTCATTCATTGTAAGATGCCTACAAGTTTAAACGTTATATCTCCCAAAAATCATCACTGGCACGGGTGTATTGGTAGTGGCACTTTTCGAAGTAAAAGGTCTACCTAATCTCTACTTTTCCTAAAGGGTTTTGTCGACCCCTTGCCCTGCGTCAAATGCGATGAGAATGAGAGGTTTCAGTGCTCCGACGATGTACCTTTGTCACAAGTATTCGTATGTTCACGATTACGAGTGAACTGAGGTACATACCTCCTTTTCACGTATACCTTATGCACACCCTTTGATTCCTATCCTACGCTTTCCTATAGTAATCATCTGTCCTTCCACAGGATGATGAAGTACGTAATGTTGAATATTATTGCAGAGGAAAAAAATCCTAGCAGATGTAACTTTTCTCATATCATTAACAATTGTGTGTATTCAATCATTTTTTCCGGTTGTGTTACAGACAAGAACGGTTTATAGGTGGAATGAGATGTGATACGGATGTGTAATTGAAATGTGTAGGTTGTTATAAGTATTTCCATTTTTTCGGGAAAATATGATAAAACCTAATCACAACGTTTGAACTGCCAGGTTCATTATTCATTTCATGGTGTGCTGAAAAGTGTGCCGGGTTTTATGGCTTGTTTTGGTTTTTCTCTGAGAAAAAAAGTTTTGTGGCCGATGACAGAAATGTATTTCCACAAAAAATATTCCTGGAACAGAAGAGAATGTAATGGAGCTTACAGTGTAGGAAAACGAGACAATGAAGAAACATCTGCACACTTACTCACCCATCAGCTTAAAAGTTTTTTGTGTGCTTTCATCATACATATCTTATCGTAGAAGATAGAACCTATTCTACAATACCTAATTTATAATCAGGTAATCTGGAAAAATCTGGATTTGTACTCTCACTCTCCAGTATTGTCAAACTGCCTGGATCTTTCTACATAACTACAGTTTTTCCGTTGATCGCCCAGCTTCAGCTTTTATCGGGGTTGTAAATGAGGTGACCGACTCTGTCCTGGGGTACCCCCAGACAAGGCCTACTTTCCTGATTATAGTATCACTTTGCGCAACGGAGTGATGATCAACATGGATTTTTGTAAGAGGATATGGTTGATTGTACTTTTGCAACTTTCTTTAACATTTTCCGGTATTTCGTTGCATTTTTTTGGATTTGAGACTCTTCAAAAAGTGTTTTGTCTGCGTGATGCGTATATCCGTCTCCTTCTTTCATTTCATCTCAACTTTCGTTGAAAGATAAAAAAGAGCACCGGATTGCTATCACAGCATGTGAGAAATGTATGCTCACATTTTCTTTGCAAAATGGCTTCGTCCTGATCAGTCCGACCGACTGACGTGAAGTAGTTGACTTGAGAAAATAGATGCGCACCTTTTTAGCTCACACAATACATTACACAGTACTATATACTGTATATGTAGGAGATACAATTCAGATCATTTTTATAGCGTAATAATATACGTTAATCTTGGAGAAAGAAAGGAATGTCTGCTAGTATTTGCCTCTCTGAATCCATTTCTGTCTCAGAAGGTACGCAACGCGCACACAAGTATTATCATTGGTTTTACGATTATAATGTGGAATCAGATTGAAGGAGGAATGGAGATTAGAAGAAATCTCCTACTTACAATAGCGTAACACATCTAGCTTCATTTCAATGCACTGTTGTTACTGAAGCCAAAGTTGCGGTGGCACTAATGCACAAAATAGAGGCGACGAGACTGAGGTATAATCAATCTTCCGTCCGGGACCATCGCAATCTTAACAGAAAAAGATTCATTCATAATATTTTTTGCACATTAAATTTCTTACATTTGTCAAAACATCAAATCCAGCATTGAATATAAAAAGTAGACAAAAGTATGAATCGGGGATCGGGGTATATGCGTCTCCTCTTATTTTCACTTTTTGTATTGGGTCTCAGATGAAAACATCAGTTTTCCCTTTCTGTGGAGAAAAACGGAACCGATGGAGCTCTCAGAGTTGGTTGCCCTGTCAGACAGTGATATGATGAGGATGGAAAAGATACGAAATATAAGATGATGAGGGTACATAGTACATACCACTGTCTCATTCAGATTTCACATCTCAAAGCTGATGTGGATGAGTCCTGTGATGTATGTATATGTTACATGTTTACGTATTACTTTCCCTTTCCTACATAGTGTGTATTACTTTCTAGTACTTGGAGTTTTCTTACCTTTTTCTACTTTCAGCAGATTGGGGATGTTGAATTTTTTGGTTCTTCTGAAAAGAAGAGCTCATATTCACCATGAGGCTTTGCACTTTTAGCTTCTTTTGCTATTTCTCAGAGTGAGACGGAGAGAGACTGACAGCGTCGTCAACTTGACTGCTTTTACTTACCGTTGTTAAAGTCGTCTTTTTGTAATACTGGAGCCTAACAATGCCCAAGTTGGTTTTATGTTTGTGGTACTAGGCGCTAAGTGCTTTTTGCTATGTGAAGAGATTCTTATAGTTCTCCAATGAATAAAAAAGTGGATGAGCGAGAAGGTTTCGGAGTATCACGGGGGATCGACACAAAAGAAGAAAAAATGAAGGAGAGAGCAAATAGAAATAAGATATACCTATTTATTTTCATTGAAATACCTCAACCCGCTACTATTATATAGGATTTCTCTGTATGCGGATCCTATTCAATTCGTTATTTATGATGGATTATTATTCATTTCGAAGCTACAAATTAGAACTTTTTTACAGGCTTTCTTGATCAACTTGCACATTGCGGAGGATGCACAGTCGTCGTAATAAGTATTTTTTTAAATTAGGATGAATTGGACGAAATGATTCCTTCGTTCGGGGAAAGTTGTATGTGAAAAGAGTGGGCGTCATACTCGGATTGTTTCGGCGCATATTGTGAAGTTTTTGAAGAGATATGTATGATTAAATTAAACTGTGACCTTTTGCCTACCAAATCGTGTCACTTTGTACGAAATTGTTGATAAAAAAATCAGATCCTATAAGGTACTACAAGCAAATTCTGCGAAGCGTAAAGTTAAATAGGTTCCATCGAATAGGAAAGATCTGAAAATGATTTCGAACCTTTGCCGAGTTTGTCACATTAAGGTATTCTGGTTGTTAGTCTCTTGTTCATGTATGTCACTCACTTGTCCTAGTAGTCCCATAATGAATGCATGAGTTGGTTCAGTTGGTGTCTTGGTTGGTTGCTGGTGTGCGCCAAACGGGGACATTAAAAGAGGTGGAAATGTAGCCCTCTTCCTATATAGGCGGTTATTATAGGAGAGCAAGTGAGTGCGAACTAAAGGTACAAACTCGAGGGACCGCGGACCGACTGCTTCTACCGAAGCGAATAATCTTTCCTGATGGGTAGTCTGTAGAAATAATAAATTCACCCCTCACTTTCGATCATATATTAATGAGATCAGCTTGAAACGATGCCATGAAATTCCAACGAAAATTACTGTCCCCCATTATCGACGCATAAGCTCTAAGCACGTATAACGTTGCCCACCAACTTTCTTTTTCTCCTGCATGTAACAAAGGCAGGAGAGGAGGGTAAGAAGGAATGCTGCAGAATATGCATGTTCTACGGATTGACTTTAATAAAGACAAATTATTAATGAAGGATTAGCGTGATAGTAGGGTAATGTGATAATTAATCTATTCTCGGAATTTAAAAATCCTATGCATGAATTATGAATTAATTACTTTCATGATGATGGGTGACTATGTGATGACAACTTTGATCCTTACAACGTTCGCTAATGATGATGATGTTGTTCGGTTAGCGTTAATTTCTTGGGATTAGGCGGATTAACATTCGATTAAGATTCCAGTACAGTGATTAATTGCGTCTGCAGTCTAGACATTGTGTGTAGAAGAAATACTTAACGATAGTGAATGAATGCAACGCTCAGTCCAACATATTTTAAAGCCCTTTTCTGGTATTTTATCTCTCAACAGAACTCTATACGTCACAACCTGTCTCTTCATAACAAATTCATCAGGGTCCAGAATGAGGGAACTGGGAAGTCATCATGGTGGATGCTGAACCCAGATGCAAAGCCTGGGAAAGCAGCACGACGTCGAGCTACGAGCATGGAAACAAGCAAATACGAGAAGAGAAGGGGTCGTATACGGAAGAGAATTGAAGCTTTGAAGAACGGCACGACTGTCCTGGATACTCCAAGCCCTTGCTCATCTCTCGGAGAGGGGCTTGACGTCTTTCCAGGAAGTGATGAATCACCTGTAAGACCTGTAACTCCAATGTAACTATATTTTAATAATTGTTTGCATGCATGATTAATGACACTTGTACACTTTTGTTTACCGTTAGGTACTGCACAGTTTCTCACAACTTTCACCAGACTTTCGCCCGAGAGCCAGTTCAAATGCAAGCTCCTGTGGTCGCCTAAGTCCAATACTTGGAGTGAATGAGCCAGTGATAGATCTTCATGACAATCAGGTTCCACCTATGTCCCCGTGGAACATTGATTATGTTCCTTTCCCATCCAACACTAACTCGTACGGGTCCTCATTGACAAGTTCAAATGACCGATTTGGAACTGAGCAACTTGCTGGCAGCCTTGCCAATACGATGAAACTAAATGATAGCAATTGTTTTCTACCTGGAGCTACAGCCGTTCCTGTAACTGAGTTCAACAATACTCCTTACGTCATGCAGGTACACGTACACGTTACGCTTTTACATGCTAGGCTCGCGTTTGTTGATTGTCCTTAACCATATATTTTTTTCCTGTTATGATATTATTAGAATTTCCAGCAAGCTCAAGGTTCTGATTCTACAAGTACAGCTAATTCTTCATTCCAAAATGTGGGTGCAAACGGTGCTGCTGCAGGATCAGCATTCGTCAAGTTGGAGCCAACAAATGATCACGGGGATTACATGCCGAATTATCCGAATTATGGACACCTTCATGACAGTAAATCTGATTTCAACAAACTTGATTTCAGTAAACTTCAGTCCATCCCATCATCCAGCGATCTGGACTTCAACATAAGCAACATAGAACTAGGGCAATTTGATTGTGATGTGGATGAAGTTCTGCAGACTGAGTTAAACCTTGGAGGTGACATTGATTTCAACTTCGGCACTACACTCAGTAATGTAGTCACTACACAGACGGGACCTACAACTGTGTCTCAGCTTCACAACGGAGGTAAACTTGCATACGGTCATCTTTGGTTTTATTTAGTAAACGTTTTAAACAAATGGGCATTAATTGTAGGTCCTTTTTGAATACAGGAACAATGACGCTTGGTAATATTGTGTCCGGAGCAGGGTCTATTCAACATTCTGGACCACCATCCAGCTTAATTCATCATCATGCAACGAATACAACACCAACAACAACATCAGCTTTCAACAGCCACCAACAGGCTATGGTTGGTCCAGCTGGACAACAATGGGTTCATTGAAGGAACAGCTAAATGTACACAACGTATATATAAATATTCTAGATATTTTTGACAAAATGTACTACACGTTATTATTACAAAAAAGAAGTAATTTGTTATTATAATTATTTGTGAGAATCAAAAATAATTGAGTGACATGAGTGGCAAAAATTAGATTGTTGTAATACATGCTTGACATTTGTAAGGGGAGCTTCATGGTCTTGTGGGAAGCGGTGTAACTTGCACTGCACCAGCTTTATAGTAGTAACGTAACAGCAGCATCAGGAAATACATATATAGAACATTTGTAAGGGTTGTTTGTTGAACCAAGCTATTTTTTAAACTGATGTAATGAAATGAAGTACGCGTACGTAGTATAGGTATATTTTTATCGTCCAATTTATTTCAAGCTGGTTTAAAACTACTCACTACTGGTATAGTAGTTTTTTAATTGAATTCTGTGGTTGTTGTAAGGCTAAAAACCCTTTTCCGAGGAATGATGCGACCTTTTGCATAATGAGAAAAAAGGAGCGGTTGAACTAATTGAATGATGTTTTCTAAGTTGGGCCTTGCTAGGGACTAAAATGGAAAATGATCCGTCAAAATATATTATATAGGTAACTGTAACTCGTATGAATTTCTGGATGAATGATTGATTATTCTGGATGGGTACAGTAGAAAAAATTATAGGCTACTTGGCTACTTGATAGTTGAAGAGAAATTAAGTAATTGAGGATGATACAGTGTAACCACTTTGTAGCTTTGGACAAGGTATATAATTTACTTGTCGTTGTATACCGAATGATACCGATCCAATTAAATGAGCAACATTACATACGTTATTCAAAACTTACAAATACTGAAATGTATGGTTTTGCAGATAATTTCAATGAATGGCTACTAGCGCTTTAGTCGTGTAAACTTTAACAACTTACTTAGTCGTCGTGCTATGAATTTCGGATATATTTCAAATTCTAAGTTGATCTATATGGTAAATCTTGTTGTATAATTTAGTATTTAGTACATACATACACACCTTCTTCTACAAAATGTAAATAGTCTATGAAAGTTATAGTGTTTGTATATCAAACTATTGTTATCGTGTGATGTTTTATTTGTTTATACAACGTTGATTCATTCTAGAATAGCTACTGTTTTGGGAATATGATTTTTTCATTATTTTCAAGACTATAATATGTTTTTCGTGGAGCATCGTAACATGTAGAGAAGAGAAGAGTCCAAAATCTTAGTAATGTTATGTTATGTATATGTATATTATTTACAAAACATTTATGTGTGATACAAAACAAAACGCTCAGTTACATATGAATAAAATTATCTATATTATCTAAATCTTTGAAAAATACTTTACTTTAAAGGGGAAATGCCAAAGAGAAAAGAGTTTTCCAAACCCAACGATCGTGCTTTTATTATTTTTAATGCACTAATTGTGGGATTGCATTTCAGCAAATTCTTCTCAATTTTTTCCCGACAAGAAATTATCATTCACTAAATTTGGATCATCATATCATCATCATTGCGGTCATGCCATATTATTGCTATACGGTCTGTCCACTGAGATTGTCCTCTATCCTACAGTAGAATTCTTCCAGACTGGATTGTCATATATTTATAAATTTGGGCTTGATCGAAAGTGCAACTCATGCTCCTCATTTCTGCTGACCCCGCGCGGGCCCGATTTTTATGTCTACGTTGTGGTGAGGGTATCTTTGAATTATGTCGAAACTTATCCAGCATAGCAACGTACCCTTTCTAACATGAAATTTTCTGCGAAACACCTTTGATGCAAGTGCCACACTCTGGCTATTTCATATTCGACGAGAAGAAATGTTCTTTATTGCATCGAATAAAAACTTGGAGCCATGATCTCAAAAGATGAATGTGGAATGCCATAAGTGATCATGGAAAATGTACTTCATTCCATTTCCAAGTTGAGCCCTTTTTACCTTGTTGCTAAGACCTAATAGGGTTAAGTATCGACATAATTCCGAAATCTCCTTACCTCAACGTAGACATAAAAAATCTGACCCCGCGGGGTCAGCAGAAATGAGCAGCATGAGTTGCACTTTCGAACAAGCCCAAATTTATAAATATATGACAATCCAGTCTGGAAAAATTCTTATGTAGGATAGAGGAGAATCTCAGTGGACAGTCTATACACATGGACTGACACATCATCATCAACCGAGGCACTACTCTACATTGCTACAATTTCTACTCCACTGGCATCACCATCATCATCACCGCCACCATCACCACCCCGGTTTGTGTATGCACACATCATCCTTCTTCATCATCACACGTTTTTACACGGGTTGTCATTTCTCACAAAATTACACAGTCGGTAGAAAGCACGCAGTCATGCATTTAAGAGCTCAGCCAGCCCTTCCTCTGTTGAGTTGTTGAAGTCGCGTCTCCTGAAATATACAACACACATACGAATATATTCTCAAGCACATGCTCTTGACTCAATTCTACAAAATAAAAAGCAAAAGAAAAAAAAACTCTTCATTTCCCCCTCCGGTTTCCTCCACTGAAGGTAAAGAAGACCTTTTTAATCAGGAAAGCGGTACAAAAGCGGCAAATAAGGCTGCTGAATGCGTAAGTTGCTACGACAGGACAAGCCGGTAAATATATTCGTCTCCCCTTGTTTACACTTCTTCCTGCGAGTTGCACACATTGTCATTGTCCTCCACGCAGTGGGGATCGATTTTCTGGAAGCTCTACTAAATATAATTAAGCTGCAGTAGTATTACCATTACCATGATAATGACAGTGAAACTGATGTCAACTTGATTGTCCTCTGTTTATCTCGACTTTGGATCAGAAAATGCTATTCATTTAGATCGACGACCAACATCATCACGATTACTACTACTCCTATTTTGGGAATATACACGTTGGCGTTTTTGTCCGGGCTTATAATCAACACAACAAAAAACCCACCTAAATGCACGTGCGGTACCTATATATGAAAATAGCCCATGCATATACACCCCGGGACTACTACTCTACTGCACAGGTAGGTGCATCCAATTTTTCCCCAAATTTTGGTAAATTAAATATGAAGCTGCACTCTCACTCCCGGGGTTTTTCCCAGTCAGCGGCTCCACATAATATTCATCCGCACGTGACATATGCTGCCCATATTATCCGAATTACCTGGAGTAGTAGGTAATATATCCTCGTGTTCAAAGTCCAAATGATAAGGATTTCGTGGACCACAGGGTATTATACATATTCTCACGAAACCTTCTCGTTCTCGTCCAGCTGCCGGATCTATAGTTCCGAAACTCAAACGCCCGTGTGTGCAGCAGCAAGACTAAACATGCAACGATTTTTTTTCTTGTCATTCTAAGTTTCCTTCCCGTCCGCGTGTACATGAGGAGGGTACTTTCCAAAAGGCGTTACGACGGGAGTACTTTTTATAGGTAGTCATTTACGGTTGCATTCTTCTTCTTCTTTTGCAAAAAAGGGGAAAAAAGTTGAATGAAACAAAAGTTACTTTTTCTCATCCTGGAAATACGATGCGATATGGTTGATATATACAACAAGCATACAAATTTATTTTGCATATTATTTGCAATATTATACCCGATATAAAGGCAATTTTCCCATGTACCACCACCCCCACACATATTTTTCTGCACACTAAAAAAATGAGTCCTCGTATATGCCTCTAGAAAATAATATGGCCCATATGGTAGAGAAGGAGTACAAGCATACAAATTTATTTTGCATATTATTTGCAATATTATACCCGATATAAAGGCAATTTTCCCGTGTACCACCACCCCCACACATATTTTTCTGCACACTAAAAAAATGAGTCCTCGTATATGCCTCTAGAAAATAATATGGCCCATATGGTAGAGAAGGAGAAAAAAAGTAGTTGTGAATATCCCCAAGAAAAAACTTGTTACGCACTCAACAAGCCATTTTCTACATGACTTGTATGTATGGTCCCTCTCTTCATATACAAAACCAAGCTGTCTTCCATTTTTTTCCGAGATATGCAAAAAAAAGAAGGAATTTACTACTAAAAGGCTTTCATGCATAATGCCTATGAATGAGAGAGAAGAGAAGAAGAAGAGGGGAAAAAAGTTGCTGAAGGAATACATATACTCTCTCGTAGTAGTCATTGTACATTATGTACATACGCGAATTTCATATATGCGATTTAAACACACATCTAACTACTACCCTATCATATCATAATCGTATCGCGTTCCATTTCTCCACATGGATTACTTACTTTCAAACTTCATGGGAGGATATCATGTCACACTTTTGCGCAACATTTCTTTACACACTCTACTCCTCCATTGCTAGTTTTTCCCCTCTTCTTGTAGCCCAAGCTTATATTGCGTTGGGAGCGGAAAAAGAGAAATAGAAAGCTTTAGCAATTTTTTTTTTTCAGTTTTCCCTTTTTTTCTCTCTTTCTCTCTCTCTCCTCTTATCATCATCATTCCATACAAGAAACAAGTCCGCCCCGCACCGTCACCACTACTACCACCACCATAGCCCCACCACCACCGGAGTAATATGTAGTAGCAGGCTCATAAGCGAGAGAGTATTTGTAGTTATACGTACTTGTAAGTTAACTGTAATGGCTCTCTTAGGCAAAATGGAAACATTATACTACACTTTTAATCGCTCCATAACCCTTCCATTTTTTTTCCACCCGAGCTCCCTAAAACACGCGTATACAAAACTACAACAGCAGCATAGCATAGCATAGCATATGAGGAGCATAGTAGTAGTAGTAGTCCTGTTTTTTTTTTCTCTTCTCTTTTTTTCAATGGAAAGCTCCAATAAAATCCGGGAAATTTTTGCACATTATTTTTAACGGGCCTGTAGCATACTTTAGTGGCACAAAAAACCGAAGAAAATGGTGATTGTGATAGGGAAATATAAAAGAGTGGCACCATGAAAAGGAAAAAAGCTTTTTTTATTCTTTGCTGATATTGTTTAAATAGAAAAAAGTTCTAAAACATACACACAGAGAAGAGTCAGAGTGAGCGGGGAAATAAGAGGAATGGTAAGAAACTCCAGCTTTTTCTTTCTTTTTTCTTCTTCTCTCTATTCCCATTTTCCCCTTCATCTTGGCATGGGGAAAAAAGTCCTATTGTAATCAGTTAA